>ML777227.1:943105-975504 GCA_009831015.1 Picea engelmannii | reverse complement strand
TATGGCTACAACCAGAAGGAGGATACAACCCCCTATGTTCTTTGGCTACAACCATTTATCCTTGACCCATCCAACCACCCAGAAATATAAGTTTCAAATAACTGATGAAACCATTGTCACACTGTCACTGTGAAATATACTATTGTAAACATGTACCAATATGTGCCAACAACCTGTAGTCAACCTGTACCAATAACCTGTACCAACATATATCAAATATAACAACAACATGTACCAATAATATCCTCAATATATCAGATCTGATAACATAGATTCCATACCCAATATCAAAAGAATATCACTCAAACCATGTGCATCTATGTCTCTCTAGTCATGTTCCATACATGTGCATATAATCATAATCATGTGTCAAACCCTCACATAAACTAGACATCAAACCATCACTAGTATGCGGCCTCAAATTATACCAACAACTTCAGCAATACACCGTAACCCAAAACCCTTAACCATGTAACATAAAACCTTCAACCATGTACCAAGAAATACAATATATGCCTCAAAACTCAAACTAACAAGATATACCAATGATAAATATCAAACATACCAGCACTATATTTTTGTAGATGTGTCTCATACAATAAGTGACTTACAACCATCAACCTCTCTAGGGAAAATCCTCAATCTCCCATAACCATATCTCATGTAGATAACAATATGCAACTATTCAGAAGAATATGACATACCTTTTGAATCTGTAGAGAGATCTACTATACCTTATCAATGTCGACCTTCCTAGGAACTTGCTTTCAGACTCTAGAGACCTAACATCCTCATCAAATCAAGTTTTCATGGATTTTCCCAATTGTACGCAACCTCTTCTTCTTCATCCCACATATGTATGTGCCCTCTTTCACTTCCATCTCGCATATGTATGCAACCTCTTCCACTGCATCCCGCGTACACCTTAAAAACTAGGGTTTTTTCATAAATTGTGCAACTCCGAAACTTTCACCGTCAACCCTTCTTTGTTGCCTTAGACTTACGTAACTTCATATGTATCAATGAGTACCTGCAATAAAACTTTTACAAAATAATAGATATTCAATGTGCTCAATAGGTTCTAATAGGAGACCCTTTCTCTCTTATTTATACTCTCCATGTAGCTTGCTCAAGGGGTTACCTTCTAACTAAATTTACCCAACTTCCTTCTTTTAGGGCTAACACACTTCAAACCACTTTCTCCACTTACAACCACTTTACCCACAAATAGTAAAATCACCACTTCTAGTTGCAACTAATTTATTTTTAATTATTTTCCTTTTGTAACAACTTAACTCATGATTAACTCCTAGTTACAACCACTTTGACTAGTAAACATCTTCTAGGATTTTCTAAAATAAATTGATTTCTTTGACCATCTAGGGGCTTCTAGATAACTCATGAGGATTCTCCAACTTCACAAAGCCATAACTCTCTAACCATGAGGAGTTATGTGACGTTCCACATATCACCAGAAATGGCACAACATGTATTATCCATATAAAATAATCTTACATGAAAATACACTGATCTTCATGCCTTTATATCTCAACCAAACTTGAGTCCCTTAACCATACTGTTGGGGTTACTAGAATTTTCTACCAGACTTGTTTCAAGGGTTGACATCAATGAAAACCAACCTGATTAATCAACAATATCAAAGGAATGGAAATCATGCTTTCAAATATATGCATAAGAGAGGTTAAAGATACAACCATAAACTAGTATCGACTACGATAATAGAATATGGTTGGAGTGATGAGTGTTCATGGGAAAAATTATCCAGTTGCTTGAAGACTTCATATCATTGTGTATTGTTGGCTATACAGATGTACAATGCTCCCTTCATTATTGATTTCTTGGATCGCTTGAATTGAGAGTTGACGGATGTTCTACTAGGATATTGGTCGACTGAGACTCGACCAAAGATGACAATCGACTAAGACTCGAACAAAGATGGCAGTCGACTGAGACTCGACCAAAGATGACAGTCGACTTGAAGTTTTTTGACTGTGTATTTATCGACTGCGTTTTGACTAGCTATTGTTCTTCGACTGGTGTTTTCGACGAAGATATATTGTTGATACTTTGATCCCTGAATTGTTCTTAGGGGGGTAATTGAATTTTTTGATGTGTAAACCCAGCTAATGTGCTTGGATTTGTTGAGACCAACCAAACCATGTCTGACTATGTTGTTGGGAGTTGTACTTCTACTTATTGTACTTGATACAGAGACTGTCTAACTTGGTTGATACTTTTGGATTGACGAAGACTGATTATATTGGTTCCTTCTTGTCTATTCTACTTGCGAATGACTAGTGCTATCTTGTTGTCTAGTCGACTAACCCAATAGGATCGTGTTTGGATAGTGAATTTTGCAACCAGTTTGCAAAGGATGACTGTCTTTTTTCCTTGATCCATGTTGATGGTGATCAAACTTCCTCAAGAGTGTTGTTGTACCGTCTTGTGATATACTTTTGTAGTCAGAACAAATTTAGAGGGGAAAGATGTGCAATTTGTTTTTCTCCAAGTTGAGTTTACGGGGGGTGTTGGAACATGTGGTTCCATCATAAAACTCACCTTGTCGGTTGAGTAAGTTAACCAAATATTTAGGTCGATGGATGACTAAATTGTTGGTTAACCATGTCCACTTAGGATCCCAGATCCATGTTTTATGGACAAGTGCAACCAACTACACCTAATTTTGGTCCATGACTACAACATATTTATAGACAATCCTCTGATTAATCTTTCACAATCATCATCGAGAGATCTATTTTCTAATCCCATAAAGCATGTTTATGTTTTAGTACAACGATGTCTTTAGACACCACCACTACTCTTAATCAATTCTTCTTTGTGTTTAATGTATGTCCCAACACCTACCAAGCTCGACCATAGGAAAGGAAAAAAGTTTCAAAGAATTAAAAGAAAAAGAACACTCAATAGACATTGGCATACATGACTCAGCGTCACAATCACAATTTATTTTAATATATAGTATTTGTTTCTTTTGCAAATTACTCTGTAATAAATTTGTAAGGATTTACTTCAACGTCTCAATAAAAGCAAGAGCACTAGGAAGGAAATGGAAGCTCGCCACCTAGACACTCCCCACTACTATTGAAGGAGGGGACATCGCTTTGCACTCCATCGTATAGGAAAAGCTATGTATTTTCCATTATCAATACAAGTAACCATTTCTATTTAAAACATTAAAATGAAGTATTATAAAGCTATATTTTATAATTTTTCTTTCTAAAATTGATGTGATTGACGATATTTATTGTTAAATACAAAGTAAGGCCTAATATGATCATTGTTATATAAATATGAATTTTATAATGATAATTCTAATATTTAGTTGTGTGTAACTTTGTGTTGCATAATTGTTGTCTTTAGCTTTAGTGGGAAACCATAATAAAAAAACCTTATTAATTTTAGGATATGTGCAATTGGTTAAACCTAATATGAAATATATGAGTCATGGTTAGAATTTAGCTATTGTTATTGTGTATGTAAGGTATTTGTAATAGTAATGTATAAAAAATAGAGTTAACGTAATAGAGACATTTAGAGTTTGGTTGATAATATATATAGTACAAATATTTAGAGTTTGGATGATCATATAAATAGATGATCCAATGAAATACATTAATCATCATTATGTAATATATTTTTCTTTGATTTCAAACTTTTATACTTAATCTTGTAATATCCATCTTTAACTAAAAACCTTTGTATTAAAGATGATATTTTTTTAACAATAGTAAAAGTTAGCATCAAAGAGGTTCGTTACATAATGATCAAATATGTATCCAACTTATTATTATAATTCAACTTATTATTATAATTGTCTCATTTGCATTTATTGTTTTCATTAAATTAAAAACTATTATCATAAATGATTTTAATAGAATGTTTAACTAGGCATGTCAATAAATCCAAACCAGTCATGTATATGTTAATTCTAATAAACTTTAAACTATGGAAAACATTATAAGTTAATGTTAATCAACTTCACATCACAAATTTATGAGAACATTCTCATATTATATAATAATACAGTTTGAGTAGGTCTAATGGTTAATAACATGTGTTTCCTCCTCATAAGTCACAAGTTCATATCCAAAGTGGGGTAGGATATGTATACCTCCATAGAATTTAGTAGTCAAATCGATGCATGGAGGGGGTCCCTTGTTCCACAAACAAGGGGGTCACATACACCAATTTGGTGTCTGGCTTGGTCATGACCTTAAAATTAGATTAATATTATTATTATTAATACATAATTACAACACTCTAAGAATACTTAGCCTCTCTTTTTGTTCATGACATAAACTAAAAAAATAAATAGATTAAGAAGATCTTTAAAAATTACTATTATTATTGTTTCATTCTTCCTTCTCTTTTAGGCATCTTAAAGAAAAATACCAAAATAAAAAACAATAGGTAAAATCTTCAAAATAAATGCAAGGATGATAAACTCCTACTTAATACTTAATATTCATGTACTTTAAATCTCCGAACAATTGATTTCGTCATATAGAAACTTCTTCATCATTGGAAGCACACTACCATCCACTGCTTTCTCGATGTTGAAAATACCCAAATGAAGAGTTAGAGTTTGTTTGGATAATTCATCTACCTTGATGTATGTGAAAAACATTTTTTTTATAAATGTTCTTTTTTATTCATTTTATTCATTGACTCCTTCCATTATTGAGAGAAATAGCAAGTATTTCAATTTCTTGTCTCCATTTGCTTAATCTATAACAAGTTTTGGGCCCCCCAAGATGCGGAGATGAATTATAAATTTTTCAAAGTCTATTCTCATCAACAACCATAGAGAAAACATGTATTCCCTCTTGTTTGTTCCTTCCCAATTAAAGCTACTTTGAATGAAAACTATGATTTTCATTTAGGAATAAAATACCACTAGCTTCATAGATTCCAAGATATCTTTGGCTTGCACCATCAAGGAATATTCATGCCTCATGTTTATCTATTTAAATATTTTTTTGTGATTCTTGAGCTCTTCACTTTAATTGGTTTCCACTTTTCCTTATATGCATAGTTGATTTTATGACATACATAAAAGTGATGAATCTTTCTTTTGGAATTTCATATCATTTCTTGCCAATCAAATGGTATATGCTATAATACATGGGCCTAGTTCTTTTTAACAGTTGGATCCTTTAGGCATGTTTCCAAACAACTAACCACATAATCTTTTTGCCAAATTCCTTTTCTACCTAACAGATACAAAACTTCTTCCTAGACCTCTCTAGTATAGGTGTAATGCACAAATAAATGGTCAATAGATTTTTCATTGTTTTTGCAAAGTATACACCATCCAATCCCTTTCCAATACCTCTTCTTATAGTGTTCCCAATTTTGAACTTTATTTGATACTACTAGTCATAGGAATAACCTAGTTTTCAACAAATCTTTGATTGTCCACAAAGGCTTCCACCACCATTATCTTTCACCCTTTTCACCTACCTCTTTACTACCCTAGTCTCCTAAATGTGCATTATACTTCTTGAAGCTTTATTTTTTTACTATATAGTTCCATCATCTTCCTCCTTTAGCTTAATAGAACTTTGTTTTAGACCGTACACATGTACACATATTCGTTCCATTCTTCTTCCTCCTCCCTATGAAGTTCCATTAACACCACAATTTTCCAGCGATGACTCCACATAGAAGTAAACTTTGGATCTATTTCCCTTTATATACAATTAATATCACATATCACAAGACTATTAATTAATGCTCATGACATCCCATAATTACTTGTATAATCCCATCATGGATCCTCCCCTATTCTCACTCTATCTCCCCTCCCTATCCTCCAAGGCAAACAATTTCCTAATGGAGAGGAAATATATGACTATGGCCTTCCATATAATAAAGATCCAAGAAAACACTTTACTAGACTTTATATCCAATCATTCATTAGAAAAGGAGCAATAAATTTTGCATACATTGTGTGTTTCCACGATCCTTCATGATTCATCAACCTCCACAAATTGTTTTTTTCCAAGTCCTAGTCAAACTTATGAATATTCTTTAAACCCCAACCTCCAACTTCCTCGGGCCTAGATAAATTATTCCATTTTACCAATATAATACCCCCTTTTTTTCTCTTTTTACATTCCATATAAGAAAATTGAAACGTTTATTCCTTATTTCTTCCAACATGCCTTTTGGAACATATGCTAAGGAACTTCAATATATTGGAATCACTTACAAAACTAATTTGACCAAGTTCAATCTTCCTCCCCTCTATAACCATTTATATAACCAATGTAGCACTACTTTCAACTTTTTCATAAAGCCAATTCCAATCTCTAAACCTATAATCATTATGTTTTAGACATAAACCTAAATATTTAAACCCATTGTCCAAAGATAAGATATTAAAAGAAATAGTTCAACTAATCTATCTTTCGTGATCTACTTCCAATCCCATGAGTAAATTTAAATATTTGTGAACATTACCTCCATCCCCGTAGATCTACAATATAATTCTAGAAATTCTTTACACCTTCCTACTTCCCTTCCCAATCCCTTTCCAAGTAGAATAACATCATCCTTAAACAATAAGTGTGAAAGTGTAAGAGAATTTCCTAAGTTGATAACTCTTATAGATCCTTCCCTCTTACATACATTCACTATCCTACTTAGCTCTTCTGCTGCCAATAATAAAAGAAAGGGGGGCATAGGACAACCATTTATGAGTCTCCTTGAGGGATAGAAAAAACTAGAGGTCGAGCCATTCATCAAAATTTCAAATGAAACCAATGATAAGGAACCCATTATTCAATTTACTACTATAGACTCATTTCAATATCAATCAACATCAACCTAAGATATAGCCAACTTACCCTATCATATGCTTTTGTTAGATCTAGCTTCATCACCATGGTTGATTTCTTATTTATATTTATGGTATGGAAACCTTCCTATGCCACACCATGCCATCATGGATTTATCTATTATTCAAGAAACCAAATTGTTCTTCTAAAATGAACTCAGAAAATATCATTTTAATCTTGTTGGTTATTGTTAGAAATAATCCTAAGTCCTAACTAGATCTTAACAATCGGTTAGTTATGATACCGTTGTGGGGTCATTACATTGAATTGTATTATTAATGTATCATTGATGTACATATGATTTGACTTCGCTTGATGCATTTTCTGCCTATCTTCTTTGTATTCTTGTTAGTTATTTTACTTTCTTAATCATTTTCTTGCTTCTAATTTTTATCATATGGTATCAGAGCATGTAGATGATCTTAGGGCTTCCTGGTTTATCAGAACATATTTATTTTATGATTTAATGGCCTTGAGCATTCATGTGTTTGAGTGGGAGAATGTAACCAATGGAAAGAGGCTTGCTGGTTTATCAGAACACGTTTATTTTATGATCTAATGGCCTTGAGCATTCATGTGATTGAGTGGAAGAATGGAACCAATGGAAAGAGGCTTTACAATATGATCGATGTTTTACGTAAAGGTAATATGCATTGATGCTCTTTTCTAAATCCAAATGATGTTCCCTTTTTATTGTTCATACTCTGTATGAATTTAATGAATGAGAAATGGGAGGCGAAGTTCGATCTTAGTTAAGGAGAACAAGATTGAGGAGAATGAAGCGAAGCTTTACATGGTGCTTGCAACCATTATCAATGAATAATATCTAACTTGAAAGGCGTGAAGGCACCTCATGGATTTCGTGGCAAGTTAAAGCTTTCGATCATGCCCTAGTTATATGAACCCACGACCAGATTGACACCCTAAAAGTGTGGATTTCAAAAATAAAGATTTAAAAGAGATATATGTTTTCTTTTGAACTGAAATGTCTCAGTTTCTATTTCGTTTGTCATTGCAATTTTTGGAAGTGTGTTTGTAGAGGGTCGACCGCTTCCTGGTTCTTTGACACGGATTTCTACGACGGATTTGATTTTTTTGCATAAGTCGGACTTGCTCTTGGCTCAGCGTATTTTCTTACGTTTTCAGAACTTGTGGATTAATGTGTGGAGGAAATCGACTTCAACTCTGTCAATGGTAAGGAAAATGGGACAGTTGTTTATTTGAAATGGAGGAGTTTATATAAAAAACGATGAGGCAATTGAGATGTCGAATTGCCAGTGAACTACTTCTTGTGACCATGGTAGCATGAATTTTAAACCTGTGGTTTCCTTCACAGTTGACTCTCCTACAAGTATCAATATTAAAGAATGGCACCGATTTTGGGTGAAGACATAAGGTACATTAAGGAGTTATAAGGTGTTGTTTGAAAATTTATAAGGGTTAATCATCCCACATCCTAGACCCGCTTGAAATTGAATAACGAGGTCTTAGGATCTTTTTGTGCATGTGGATTGGTTTTTATTGTTTATTTCTTGAGAAATACGTACATATAAATGCATTCTCATATAAAAATAGACAAATCAAGGTCTTAAGGAGGAATATTTGAAGCACTTCAAAATGGAAATAATGGACAAAATGTTTAATATGTTGCAAACATTGATTAGCAAGACTCCATAATCTACGATTCCTATGCAAAAAGGAACACTCAGTAATGTTCTTACGTGTTTTCGCATACTACACAAAAGGTTCATCTACTTCAAACAAAAACAAAGTTTTTGACTCGCTAGTTAACGTCATTTAATGATGACACCAAGGAACAAGAAAACAAACTTAAGGAACAATAAAATAAACTTGCACCTATTGATTGTGAGTTGCAGTTTTTTTCCTTTGATGAAGTCAGTGTAGCTTTGACTAATGCCTCTGGATTTTTTTTTCTTTTGATGAAGTCGGTGTAGCTTTGACTAATGACACTGAAAAAAAAGTGGATAATTGAAGGTTCAACATAAGGATCAGGTTGAAAATATAGATAACTTTGTTAGACCATGGGAAGAGTTACAATTTAAATGAAACAAATATAGATTAGGATATGAAAATGATCATGATAACCTTTTTCATATTCTTGATTATTGTAAACCGATAACTTTTATTAGCGATTGTTTTTTGGTTAATGTTGATGGGAAGGAAGAACTTGATAAGGATCATGTACATAATGTTGATCGGGATGATGATACAGATGTCGATGATGATACTATTGTTGAGGATATTAATACAGGTATTGAGGATTTGTCAATTGGTGATGCTCAATTGAAGAAAGAATGTGTATTGTGTCGACATTGTCACCAAGTTGGACATGTTGAGTTAAATTGTTTCAATCTCCACCCATGTGTTTTATGTGCGAAGAAAAACCATGTCTCAGAAAGGTTTTGGAAACCACCAAATATTCAGAGAAAACAGGAACATTTTGAATGGTTATGGACTTGGTGTTGGAGTTTGGAAGCTAAGTTATTGGAATGATGTTATCGACGAATTCATACACAGGTACAACCATACTTGTTGGATATATTTCTACAATTGACAGACATAAATGTTTCTCAGGATTGGATGATACATGGCATGATTGGGACCCACTTGATGTAGTCTTCTAAGTTGAAGATCAAGTCTACGGACTCCGCTCGAATATGGTTTGATTACCCTTTTCCACTTTTAGGGGGGGTATTTATCATGATCTAGACTTCTCACTTTTCAGTCGACAAGGGGGGAATATTAATATGTTGACTTCAAGTTTCGAAGTCCAACTTACATGATTGCAATTTATGATGATTGACTATGGATTCAGGATTCAAGATAGAAGATGAATTTATGATTTCATGATGATTGGTGATCCAGGATTGGACATGATGTTTTGTTTACTAATTGGATGATGGATTTGATGGTGTTAGCACATATCACTCACACAGAGTATTTAATTGTTTATTGGATATTGGATGGATTGTCTGACATGTTTTATGGACATTTGGGTTCAGGATTTGGAACAGTACCAACAATTTACATGGTTTACTACTCAGAGGTTTTTTGGATTTTGTTCGACACTTTTTTCTGTCAATGGGATTTTTTGAAAAAAAAATTATGTGTCTATATGTGAGAGTTTCATAGTCTGTAGACTTCTTAGGGATGGTCTTTTGATCTTGTAGAGGGCATACGATTATTTTTCTCTTTTCTCTTGGCACATTAGATTGCCAGGGTTTTTCAGGATTTGGGATGTGTTGGACATGTAGCCAATTCACTTCTCATCGTAGTTTGATCTTATCAGTTTTGGGTTCACTTCATTGAACACCCGCAGGTTATATATCTCATCTTTTACACAGTGAGTTTTCTAGACTTGGTTTCGACATCCACTTTTGGCGATTTTTCAAGCAGATCTCCATTGACACTTGAGATTTCAGACCATGAGTTACATATTGAAGACTTGGATATGTTATCAACTTTTGCACTAGTAATTGTTGTTGAGCTGATACATTTGTATGGACTTGATATTAAAGGGGGGTTTGTTAGAAATAATCCTAAGTCCTAACTAGATCTTAACAACCAGTTAGTTATGATAAAGTTGTGGGATCGTTACATTGAGTTGTATTATTAATGTACCATTGATGTACATATGATTTGACTTAGCTTTAACCTTGATACTTTTTTTGCTTGTCTTCTTGTTAGTTATTTTACTTTCTTGGTCATTTTCTTGCTTCTAGTTTTTATTAACTATAAGTTTTGGAATTAATTTATATACAAAATTACACAAAGAAACTAGTATGTAATCATGAAACACTTGTGAATTATTCTTCTTAAGAATAAAATTTATGAAGGTTGAATTTATGGCACCCATAAATTTCCCATAATATCTTGACTCCTCTATGAATCTCAAAATTTCATCCTCTAATACAGGATAAATAAAAATAAAATCAATTATATTATCTATCAACCAAGATCTAGAATATTAGCCTTGTTGAAAGATTTCGATATTAATTTTAGTTCTTATTTGGATATTATTGCTTTCAAGTCTACATTACGTTATTATTCTATGATTCTAGGGAAATAAGAGACCACTTTTTTAAATATCTAGAATATCTGTCGTTACCAATTCTTGAAATAAGCTTTAAAAGTGTTATATTCCTACCTCAACTATATCCTATAATTTTCTTACCCGTGTTCCATCATCTTCCTAATCTTCCAAATTATATTTATGTTTTTCCAATGTATTGCATAGTTTTGGAAGAATTTTGTATTTGCATCCCCCTCAACCAACTATATTTCCCTAATTTCCAATATCCATTATGCTTCATCCCTTTCCAAAATCCTCATTTTTGTTCCTTCTAACCCTTTTATTTTTTCTTTCCCCTCCTCAAGTAAAAATCCCTTCCATATTCCTTTCAAATAAGTTTTTTATTTGTTCTTTAACCTTTAGTAACTCCATTTTATATTTTAGAGTCCTTTTATTTGACCACTCTACTACTTTATTTTTCACCTTCTTTATGTTCTCTGCAAATGGATACATCATTGAATTTCTAGTTGAGGGGTCATGTTTCTTCCAAATTTCTTCGACCAAGATTTTAAATTCTTCATCTTCCAACTTAATATGGTTGAATTTGAAAGGACCTAGGGGTTTGTTTTATTATTTTTCAATATATAAGAGAATTGGAAGATGATACAAAGATCCTCCTTCCCCAACCCATGATTTTATTCTAACAACTTATATCATTATCTTTAATACCACTAGAAACTTGTCCAATATTTTAAACACCCCTTCATTCCCACTTCTAAAATTCCTCCATGTAGAAACCAATTTGGTAGGTTCAACATCACATGTTTTTACTTCTTAAAAAAAAATTGAAAATTGGTTTTCCAAAGGATCTTCTCGGGCATTTTTCCCCATACTTCTCATGCTTTGATAGTCAAATTCATATCCCCACCCAAAATAGCATTATCTCCTCTCAAGAGATAAGGTAATTGAAATTATCCCAAACGACTATATAGATTGATGATGGAGAAATATTTCACCAATTCCTTCAACAATACTTAATTCTAGGTACCTACATCTAAAATGAAGAGTAAATAAGATTAATGGAGTTTTTCCACCCTACTATTAGACCCCCCAACCCCCCATTGGAATATAAAGGAAAAAAATTCCACCCTTTTAGCATGATATACAACATTGATTTAGCTTTCACCCCCTTGCACATTGTCTCCTAGATCAAAATAACATCTAGATTACAAATAGAAAATGATGTTTTCAATGCTATGTCTTTGTGGCAACCCCTTACCCCTCTATCATTTAGGTATAACGCAATAATTGATTAAAATTATATAAGGATTTCCATACTCTAAGGGGGGACCTAATGGTCAACTATCCATCTTCCCTTATCTCTTTAAAGGCCTTATTTTTCGGAATAGATAAAAATGATTTTCTTCCCATTGAGGGAGCCTACATTGAATCTAGAGCCATCCCTCCATTTGTCCCTTATACTTCCATCTACATATTTTATTTTCTAAGTCTTGGATTGTATTTATATGGGATCTTCCCTACAAAATATCATTTTATTACCTCTATATGGAAATAAGAGAAACTTAAATGGGTCAAATCATCTGGCTCTTGAAACTTATGGTTCTCTTCCAATGGGCTTCCTACATTCCCAATTTCTACTATCTTTGAAGGAGAGTTAATAGCATTCAAATTAGATTTAGAGTTAAAATGTGAAACCCTCGTAATTTTATGGATAGGAAACCCTTTTAGCATTGTTCAATAGATTTTGAATTGTCCAAATTCATTTTAGACAAGGACTTGGAAGAGAAGGAATCATTTGGCATACCTTTGTTTTTATAAACACACTTTAGAATATCGGGCATTGAACAAATCTCTTCCTTACGTTAGTCTCACTACTTTTTCCCTCTCCTTTGAGGATATTTTTGTAGCATCCCTTGAGCCTACTACACTCTGATCCTCCCATAATATAACTTCAACCTTGGATAGAATGAGTACCATACCTTCTACATCTGGGGAGCTTTCCTTTATTCCAATACCCTCATTTTCATAGATTTTGTAGGACTAATTTCTCAAACTATATTTTGTAGAGTTTTCATTTATCCTTTATTCCCACCTTTACTTTCATTGCAAGCATTCCTTCCAAACATGTCCTATTCATGATAGTTTTGAACCTAAATTAAATCTTCTATTAGTCCAAGATTTTATTGAACTCCCATTTACCCCATTCAATCTCCATTTCCTCTAGGAGACCTTCACGGATATCCATTTCCACCAACATTTTGGTAAATTTCCTTTCTTCTCTAGACAGTGGATTCTCCTTTAAGTCAATAAACATACCCAAGTTGTTCCCATTTGACTTCAATACCTCTTTGTTCTACAATTCCATAGGTAAACCAAGTATCTTAACATAAACATGCAGTGAGGAATTAGGTTCCTCCATAGGATCAATGCAAAGTGAACCTCCTAAGGAATAGAAAAAATGGACCCCAAAACCAATTCCCTGCTACAATTTTCCATATGTCAACTTCTAATCAAAACTCAAATTCTAACCAACCCCAAGTGAGGATACGAATTTCTAGAATATGCCTTAAAAATCACATCCAAACATTTTACGTCCAAGGGCATAAGGATGAGTCAAATCAATTTTACAAATGCAACACCCTATAAGGGCTTTAGAAATTAGGGCTAGGATCTCCTCCATGGAAGTATCCTCTCCCAACACTAGTTTGGACCTCTTCTTATCCCTTATACGTATCATTCTTAACTTTCCCAATCTACCCAACTATTCCAACTTCACTTCTTCACTTCTAACATCCTTAAAAGTTCCCAAAAGATCCTCCTTTGGAAATTCTCCTAAACCCAATCCATCTCCATTTCCCTTCTCATAAGAGGAGGTATGGTCTAGAATGAAAACCTTCTCTAATGTTTTGTCACTCCATCTAGTTCCCCCATTCAACTCTAAACTAAAAAAATGGTAATGTTAAGGATTATAAACCATTGACATTAACTTTTGAACTCCTCCTTTCCAGTTCTTACCTACTCTTCGTAAGGATTGTTGTTGAGCACACACTTATATTGAGAGGGGGGTGAATCAGTATAAGGCTATCTTTTTTATTTTTAACATTCATAAATCATAATGAAGAAATCAAATAAATGTAACAACAAAAAGACACAATATTTAATGTGGAAACCCTTTCGAGAGAAAACAAAAAAAAAAAACGTTTTATAAATTTGTAAACACCAATCCCCATTGTTGTTTGTAGACACCAACCTAAAAGAGACACCAATCCCCTATGTTGTTTGTAGGCACTAACCTAATGGAGACATTGATCCCCTCTTTTATTTATAGGCACTAACCTACAAGGGACATTGATCCCCTATGTTGTTTTCGTCTTCACCAAATTTTCTCTGTGCTCATTACTTCTGCTTTCTCTATGTCTTCACCAGATCTTCTTGATTCTTCTTGTACTTCTGCCTCATATCTGTCTAGTTACAAGTTTTGCTTACTAGAATGCTAGATCTATTTGCTAGAACATCAGATCTAATATTCTCTAATATTTGATCATCTCTCCTTGAATGATATTTAATCATCACTCCTAACATTTTCACGCCCACACACATTTTTTCTCATAACCGTCTTCTCCATTTATACTTTACCATAAGCTTTACATGAAAAATCATGTTCATTTGAAAAGACACAACTTTTATTAAATAAATAATAAATTCCCCCTTTTTTATTTTTTTATTTATTTTTCAACATACCATGGGTAAAATACCACCATGGGTTTTAAAACCATGTGCAAATACCATTTGCACTTTTACTCCACTTTCAATTTTACCATTTTTAATCCACTTTCATGTTTACTCCACTTTTATGTGTTGGCAATTCATTTGTCATTGATGTCAACCTTGATAGATAGGTGAAGTGTCATTGATTGATTGGTTTGATAAGCACTGTCAATATTGGACATATTGTTATGAAGGTGACTTGATGTCAAACATTGTCAGTATTGGACATAATGTTATGAAGGTGACTTGAATATCAGTAGAAAGATAATATTGACTATTATATTGTATGAACTTGATGCGCTCATCCTAGTGGCAATATGGTCTATGGTGGAATGTGTTATTAACATCCATGGAAAAAAGAAGAAACTATCTAGACAAAAAGGGTAAATGGAGAGTCCAATATGGATCCATACAAGTCACATAATCGAGAAGTATGGTATAAAAGTCTCAGCAAAAAAAGTTTCGACCAGTCAAGTCTTAAGTCGAGTCTGAAACAATTGTCTCAACCAGTCAAACCTTAAGTGGAGTCGAAAAAATTAAATAGGTCAAGTCAACTAACTAAATGCAAGGAGAAAGGATCAAAGTTGAGTGTTTCAATAAAATGCAGTAGATATCAATAAGTCTGGTATAAACATCTTAGTAAGAAATTGAAGAAGTTGAAATTGAAAAAGTCAAAGGTTATAGTCAAAGAGATCGAGGTCAAAATCGAAGARATCAAAGGTCAAAATCGAAGAGGTTGAAGAAGTCGAATAAGTAGAAGAGGTTGAAGAAGTTGAAGGTCAAAGTCAGATAAGTAAACGAAGTTGAAGATCAGTTTGAGTAGAAGTGAAGTAAATTACCCTAAAGGTAGAAGTTGAAAGAAAATTGAGTCCAGAAATAAAATTTGGCCAAAGCAAGTCGAGATGACCAAAGTCGAATTTATCAAGTCGTTTTTCTTCTAAGTCGAGTCAATCCAAGAAAGAAGTAACCTAAAGGTCCAAGTCAAAGAAAACTTAAATTGGTAAAATACAAGTTGATTCGACGCTTAAGCAAGTTGGGTCGTCTAGAATTGAAATACTCAAGTCGAAATTTCTCCTAGTTGAGTCGACCAAAAAGATGTTCGTCAATCAAATAAGGAAGCAAATAGGAAAAAGGGTGAGTCCAAGTCAAATCTTTAGTAACTAAAAACTGAGAGGGAATTGATTTTAATATCCGCCATCAAGTAAAATGTTTAAAAGTTGAGTTTAACTAGTCATCAACAAAGGAAATATATAGAGGTTGATTTAGACATTTATGGAAAGGTATAATGTATTGAAGTTGATCTGGCATCCGACGAAGAAAGGAAAATCTTGGCAAGTTGTTTTCAAAGAACCAATTGTATCGGACACATCACACATGTTCTAGGGGAAATTATCGTATGTCGACTAATTGGGCATTTTCTGCACAAAACCCATGTCATAGAATTGTAAAATTCATTTCCATCTCTCCAGAATATTCGTACGAAATCAATGTCTAATTTTTTGTACTAAAATCAATTAACCATTTGTGTTAATTAATGAAGGGGTGCAATGTTTCATTCCAAGGACACATTGTTTCAAAGTGGCACCCCTTGGACAACTATATAAGCAAAGGAATACAAATGGAAGAAGTGTTTCTTGGTGGATATATATATATATATATATATATATATATATATATATATATATATATATATATATATATAATGGATTGAATGAAAGTTCATTCTATCAGGTTGGTGCTTGTTTACAAGATGAGTCTTGTCATGAGGATTGGATTCCTCACATCTCAGTTGGATCTGAGATCAACAAAATGGGTTTGGTTATGAGGGTTGGATTCCCCATTTGTCAGTTGGATCTGAGAACTACAAGCTAGGTCTTGTATCAAAGAGTTGGATCTCTCATATTTAGTTGAAGTTTAAGATATTAAAAGATTGATTTTATTTGTATTCATTCAAGTTAAATAAATAAAAGAATGATATTTTATCTACTTCATACAGTTTGCATTATACATGTTTATGAATAATTAATTGAACTGCATATATCTTATTTAGTTAACTTAGCTAATCTATGAAAGTGTGAAAAGTAGCCAAAAGATCTAGACATTGATTCACCCCCCCCACCCCCGCCTTTCAGTATCAATGTGTGTTTTCAACATTATGTAGTTTCATTTATAATCCACTTTCATGTTTTACTTCACTTTTACATAACTTCATTTCTAATCCACTTTCATGTAACTTCATTTCTAATCCACTTCCACTTTTGTATTTATTAAAGTCACATTTTCTTTGAATATTTATATGTGAATACTTACTTACCTTTGATATCAATGCCAATAATTTATTCCACAATTCCCCACTTTATCATTGATGGCAACCCTGTACTCAAAAACATGTAATCCTCCAGAAACAAAAAGAATTATCCCTTGTCTACAACTCTCCCCCTATCTGTAATTTTCCACCCTTTTTCTGTAATTCTCCTCATGTTTGTAATTCTCCCTCTTTGACATTAATGGCAAAGGTATTCTCCCACTGAGTTGTGTTTCTTTACTGACAAGATGAGAGGGATATCACTCCCATATTTCGTCTGAGATATTCAAATGTTTCTATGGGAAGGGGTTTGGTAAAAATATATGCAACTTGTTCCTTGGTGGCAATGTATTCCAACTTGATACTTAGTTCAACTACATGTTCTCTTAGGAAGTGGTACTTGATGGGAATATGCTTCGACTTTGAGTGTGTAACAAGATTCTTTTAAATTTTGATTGCACTTGTGTTGGCACAAATGATTGAGATTGGTTGATCATATTCTATTTTGATATCCTGTAGTGTTTTCTTCATCCAGAGAACTTGTGTGCAACATGTTGTTGTTGCAATATACTCGGCTTCTAGTGTGGATAGAGAGACTGGAGATCATTTATTTATCAACCAAGACACTAGACTATTTCCTAGAAATAATGCTCCTCCACTTGTACTTTTTCTCTCATCAACATTTCCTTCCCAATCTGCATATGTATAGGTTGTTAGAGTAAAATCTTCACCTCTTGAGTACCATAAGCCAAAGTCCAAGGTGCCCTTTAAATATTTGAATATCCTCTTTACTGCTTGCACATGAGTTTATTTTGGTGCAGCTTGAAATTTTGCAACCAATCCCACTGCCTGCATAATGTCTAGCCTTGATGTCGTCACATATAATAGGATTCCAATCATTGACCTATACAATGTTAGATTTTCTTCTGGAAATTCATCATTTTTTTCTCAATTTACTACGTGTGACCATAGGTGTGTTGACTGGTGTACAATATTCCATTCTAAATTTCTTCAACATTTCCTTCACGTATGATGCAGGAGCATCGTACAAATCCAAATCCGAAGCACGCACCTAGCCAAAGGAACAGTTGGATGCGCAGATGGGAAAAAGGAGCACGTTTTTATGAAAACATTTTAAATTTTGAAATTTAAAGCATTAATGTAATAGCTAGGAAAAGGTATACTTACATTTATGTCTTGGCAATATGAACAGATCCGGAGAGATTACTCTCATCTGCCAGATGTATTAGGCATTTAAGTCTGCTAATGTAAAGTAGGTAGATATGAATGTTAGATTAGACAATTTTAGAAGCATAAGAGGGAAAACGAATATAGACACCCTCACCCTTGTATCATTGTAATTTTGCGATGATCGTTTAGAATTCATAAGATGGAGGGTTGTAGCAGAGAGTTGTAGAGAAGAACCCATGTACATGATCACTTGAGTTAATATATGAAGCTTTGACTCAACTTTCATGGTGTTATGATGCTTATTGTTTACATTTGTTGAATGGTATGTTTATAGTTTCTTTGTTTCTCTATTATGTTTTTATTTCAATGTTGTAGTGTGTGTGTGATTTCATGTTAAATGTATGAAGTCTGAGAGGGGAGAAGAATGAATTTCAATTGTTTCTCTTCCTGAGAATTCCTGCAAGGAGTGCAGTGAACGTATGCAAGGTGTGCGTTGACGAGGGTCTGATTTTTATCTCAGAAAGATCAGGAGAGATATTGTTTTTCTCATAACAGTTGAAGTGCAGGTGAAGCACAGAGTCGTGCAAGGTGTGCGTAGGCTGGTTGAAACCTTTGAACTTATCAACCAAGGGGAAGGTTGAAGAACCACTGTTGCAAGGAGTGCACAGGGTCGGAGATGCAAATAACCAGAGGTTATTTGAAGGTTTTCCGCAAGGAGTGCAAGCAGGGATCCTTTTGGAAGCTTGAGTTTATAAGTGAAAGATCATGAGGGATTTAACCTTTGAAGTGTTCAAAGGGAGATGGAGGCCGAACTCGTCTCATAGAAGTTAAGTTCAGGAGGGAGAACGTTGATTCGTTTGGACAGAAGTCCTTGAGGAATGCATCTGGTGGTAAGAATTCTCCATGGAGAACTTGTGAAGTCGTGAGGACCATCAGATCCAGAGGAACTGTGAGGTGGTTAGGAGTTGGATGAATCTGCCACCCTGACATCAAGAATCAATGTGAACCGTTGATCATGATCAATTTGAGCCATCAGATCATTTAGGAAATTCGGGATCCGTAAGTTTAGAGTGTAGACAAAATCCTTGGTCACTCCAAAAACCCAAATCATGAAAGGGATAATCAAGTGTGAAGTTTCGGTATTTCGGGGTTCGTCATTTTGGAAACCCTGATGACAAGGAGCCAGGGCGCTTTGCATTGAAACCTCTGAAGTCACGAAACACGATGTGCCTTTGTTGAGAAACATCGGCATTTCGACATTTCGGGGTCCAGGAAGTAGAGGAGACAAGTGATTTTTGGAACCGAGAGTTTCAAACCCCCGGTACTTGAAATCCCGAAAAAGGTCGCTATTTCGGAATTCGGGAATTGGTGTGGCAAGTGAGATGGGATCGAGAATCACAAACTCCCAGTACACGGAGTCACGAAAGGCCATCGATCGCGCATTCCATGGGACGTTGAGCCCATTTCGGCATTCCGACATTTCGGAATTTGGGGAATCATAAGGCAATAGGAACGATTGTTGGTCATTTGTTCAAGTCCCAAAAAGGCAAATTTAGTGGCAACAAGCGGTGTGTGTTGGAGCGGTCAACCCTCGTTGACAATTCACATTTCGGCATTTGTCAAGAGCTGTGGGGATAACTCGGAACTCTCCAACTCCCAAAACCCAAAGTCCTTTGTAGCTCGAACAAAGGGTTTGATTAACCCTTGGCGTGGTTTTAGGGAAGATCCTATGCGGATCTCGGCCCGAGGGCAGGGGGTCTCTGTCAACGTACTTGGTTTGTGAAATGAATATGCCTTTGTCAAAGTGAAAAAAATTAATCCAAGAAAGAATGATCATTCACCAAGCGTAGATATCTCAAATTCCTTTTGCATTTCTATTGCAAAATCTTGGCACATTTCTTTCATACTGCCTCCAAAAATAATTTCATCTACATAAACCACACCAATCAACTGATGTAGAGATTATTTTCAACAATTCTTCTTTTGAATCCTTCTTGTTGTAGATATTTGTCAAGTCTTGAATACGAGGCTCTGGGAGATTGTTTTATCCCATAAAGTGCTTTATTCAATTTGCACACATAATCCTTATTTTTTTATAATAAGAATCCTTCTAGTTTTTCAATATATACTTCTTCCTATAAATTACCATTAAGAAAGGAAGACTTGACATCCATTTGATAGACTTTGAAGTTCTTGAAACATGCAAATGCCAACAACATTTTCATATCTTCTATTCTAGCACCCAAGGAAAGGGTTTATTAGAAATCAATACCTTCAACTTGAGCATAGCCTTTACAAACCAATCTTTCTTTGTTTATCATTACTTTCCCATATTCATTCAACTTGTTTGTAAAAACTCACTTGGTTCCAATTACATTTTTATCTTGAGCGATGGAGACCAAGTGATGTAGATTTTATTTTCTCGACGTTTTGGGCTTGTTAGCTTAGCCCATCTTTAGGAGACAAGTTCTCAAGGTTTAAAATGGTTGCAACACTTAACCTAAATAGTGATAAAACCAATGCTTCATTTTAAACTCATGTGTCATCTTGATTTAAATGGTTTTAAATGTTATTTAGGTTTTGGGATACCTTTTTTGTTTAATGTTGTCTATGACGGAGAACCAACTCTTGCTTAATCTCGAACCATCATCTTTATTCAATTTTGGGGGGTCCTTTTCAATTTCCATGACTTCTCTAATTTTCCTTTTAGTGTAATGATCTATTTTTGAAATGATGTTGGATTTTTCAAGGCTGATTTGATGTTTTGATTTATCAAAGTGTTTTACGAGAGGAGATTTCTTTGTGCAACCATGAAATATGTCAGTGCCATGATCTTTAAACCTGATTTATAAATTCCTTCCAGTTTCACTAATATAAACTTTTCCACAATCACAAGGTACCAAGTAAACACCTTTAGCCTTCGGCCTTGGAACAAGTTCATGTGTTTCATTCTTATCAATTTGATTTAGCTCTTCTTCCATAGAATCGATACAATGCTTACCTTCACTGACTTCTGTAAAATTCTTAGGCTATATTTTAGATAGCAAGGAGAAGTTTGCATATCCTGGTGCACTAGCTAGTCTTCTTCTAGTTTGAAATATCATATCTTTATCACCAAGAATTATATTTTTTGAATGATTCTTTCAAACAAATCTAGATGGTTTCTTTGTATCTTGGTGTTTTGTTTCTTCTTCTTCATTTTCTTATCCTTCTTATTTTTCTTCTTTTCATCTTGGCTCATGTGTTTGAACATGTACTTGTGTTTTCACCTTCTGGTGCCCTGCTTCATCAAATTTTACATTTCCACTCTCTACGATTTTGTGTAATGGTGTATTGTAACATCTATAGGCTTGTATTCTTGATCAATAACCAAGAAAAATACCTTCATTATCTCTGGAGTCAACTTTTCTCAAGTCCTCATCATCTCTCTTTATGTATCACTTGCTTCCGAAAACTTT
This sequence comes from Picea engelmannii, assembly GCA_009831015.1. Classification (NCBI taxonomy): domain Eukaryota; kingdom Viridiplantae; phylum Streptophyta; class Pinopsida; order Pinales; family Pinaceae; genus Picea; species Picea engelmannii. Next base: position 953,844 of record ML777227.1, on the reverse strand, counting down.
GAAGTATTTAACTATTGTTGGTATACCTTTCCATAATTCATAAGGTGTTTTGTTGTTGTTGAATCTTATTTCCCCTCTATTCAGAATGCAAATTTTAGTGTTGACTACTTCCCTCCAAAACGTTTTTGATATCTTGGATTCATTCAACATTGTTCTTGTCATCTCTTGTACAATTCAATTTATTCTTTCTACCACTCCATTCTGGTATGGATTTCTTGTGGCTAAGAATTGTCTTTTTATCCCACAAGTCTCACAAAATTATTCAAAGTCATTTGAGATAAACTCACCTCCTCTTTCTGATCTCAAACACTTGATTTTCAAATTAGTTTTCTTTTCAACCAAGGCTTTGAATGCTTTGAACTTCTCAAAATATTTAGATTTTTCTTTTAGGAATGTAACCCATGTCATTCTAGAATAATCATCAATGAGAAGCATGAAGTAATTTTCAACTTTTAGACTTTGTGTTCTTGTAGGTCCACAATGATATGTATGAATGAGTTACAATGGCTTAATTTTTTAGTATTCATTTAATTTAAATCTTGTTCTTGTATGTTTTCCATGTTGACATTGCTTGTAGAGAGTGTTTGAAGGTTTAACGATCTTTGGCATGTCTCTCACTACTTGTTTAGTCTTGATTTTTACCAGATTATCAAAGTTCATATGATCCATTCTTCTATGACATAACCAAATTTCATAATTTTTTCCCCATATAACACTTTTCTCCATGGATATCATTGAGAATATATACATTATTTGATGTTCTATATGCACTTTCCACTAATATTCCTAAGCCTTCCTTCTTTATTTCACAACCTTGAGAATTAAATGTGAAATTGTGTCATTGAGCACACATTTGACTAACACTAAGAATATTGTGTTTTAGATCATCAACATACAAGACATTTTCTCTTTTAGTCTTTCCATTATTGAGACTTAGAGTACCTTTTCCAACTATCCTTGTGGTAGCATTGCTTCCGAATGGCACATTGCCTCCATTAACTTCTTTCAAAGTGAGAAACTTTCTCTTGTCACATATCATGTGGCTTGAGCATCCACTGTCAACGTACCATTGATTTCATTTGTTTTGAGCATGAAGGGAAGTTTGCACAAGCATAGATTCCTCCTCCTTATGCATCTCTTGTTCCTACTTCCTCTTCCAAACTTTAATGAGTTCTTTATTTTGTTTGACAATGGTATCCACATCCTTGTTTTGTCTAGGAGTTTCCACAAGGTTACTTCTACAAAAATGTGCTTCGTTCCCATAGTTTTTGCATTTATAACATACAACATTGTAATCAAATAAAGAGGCAAATGAATTATAGTTTTTGTTTGAAGATCTATAATCATTTATGTCTTTGTTACATACATGATTATTTCTTGTATGTATTATGCAATCTATTGATTTATGACCAAAATTATTACAAAAAAACTAATAGCCAAAGAAATAATTTCGGTACTAGTTCATGTGAGGTTGTCTTGGTGGGGAATATCTTTTGAATATGTCCTTGGTGTCCTTATGATAAATGTTAACTTTCTATGGAACATTATTTTCTTTCTTCTTGTTGTCTTCATCACTAATGGAACTTTTGATTACATCAACATAGCTCTTATGGATCTTCTTTGGTGGTCATATGATTCTTATAATAACCAAGAACCGTCTTAATAAATGGTGACCTTTGACAATTGATGATATGATCTAAGGTTTTGAAACTCTTTTCAAAATTCAAACTTTTGTTCAACTAAGTACTTGACTTTTCCAAATCCTTTCTTAAGGAAACAAGTTCAACTTCTAGTTTCTCGCAATTTTCTTCTTTTTCTTTCAGCTAAATTCAAACCACTTCTTCTATCCTTCTTGCCTCTTCTAATTGAACTTTTAGGCCTATGATAATATTTTCTAATTCTTCAAGGATTTGTGACATTTTGGATTTCGAATCACGATCATCTTCTTCATATTTCTGCAATTTCTCTTTTTGTTTCATCTTTTTCCTTATCTTCTTTATTTCACTTAAGGCACATATGAGTTCTTCTTCAATATCCACTTCTCCATTTGTTTCAACATTTTCCTCTTCTTCTGAATCTATAATTTATTTGTCTTCATCAATCTTTGTTTAGATTTCCATAAAGAGATTTTCTTCTCTATCACTACTGGAACTTATTTCATTGCTTTCTTTAGTTGAGTCACTGACCCCTTTTGAGTAGAGGATCTTCTTCTACTTATAAGAGTTTTTCTTATTTTCATGCTTTCCATGTTTGTGGATATTTTTGTGTTGATGATGTTTACTCTTTACATTATAGTCTTCTTCATTATCACTACTTTTGATTTTCTCATATGGACACTTAGCAGAAAAATGTTCTACTTTTCTATAGTTAAAGCATTTAAATGGCAACTTACCTTTGTCTTTGTCAAATCCCTTTTTGAGTTTTCTCACAAAATTTGTTTGCTCTAAGTCTAATTCACAGCTAGAGCAATCGCTTGATTTGTGCTCTTTGTTCTTCATATTCTTTGAGGCTTTGAAAGTTTCTTCCCTTTTTATGGTTTTTCCTTTTCAGTCCTCATTTCATATGCAATGAGAATCCCATGAAATTCATCCATTGTTAATTTATCAAAATCCTTTATTTCCTCAATGGCGGAAACTTTGGCATCAAATATTAAGGGGAGTGACCTCAACACCTTTTGCACAATCATCGATTCTTCAACCATTTCTCCAAGTCATCTGATGTTATTGACAATTTTTTCCACACGAAGGAGACAAGCTACAACATTTTCTTTGCCTTTCATCTTCATACCCTCGAACTAACTTCTATGATTTTGGAGCTTAGTATTATTGACCTTGTCATCACCTTCATGGATGTTTTGAAGTTTGTCCTCAAAAGTTTTTTCTAATTTGCAATGCATAACTTTGACAAAGTATGATTATGGAAGTCCACACAAGATGGCGTTCATGGCTTTTGCATCATTTTCTCTAGCCTTTTTCCTGGACGTATCTGTTGATGGATTTGTTGGGGTTATATAACTATTCATGACCGATTTCCAAATATCAAAACCGAGGGCCATTAGATATGCTCACATCCTTATACTCTAGAAGGCGTAGTTTGTTTCGTCAAACAATGGAGCCATGTTTGTAGAGAAACCTTCCTGACAATCAGTATAAGGATATATTTTTATTTTTAACAATCGTAAAACATAATGATGCAATCACATAAATGTAACAACAAGAATATGCAATATTTAACGTGGAAACCATTTCGGAAGAAAACCACAAAACCTCCTTTTTAGAAATTTGTAGGCACCAATCTACTGGAGGCACCAATCCCCACTGATTTTTGTAGGCGTCGAACTACAAGAGACACCAATCCCCTCTGTTGTTTATAGGAACCGACCTACTGAATACATTGATCCCCTCTGTTCTTTGTAGGCACCGACCTACATAGGACATCAATCCCCTCTATTGTTTATATATTCACCAAATATGCTATGCACTCGCTACTTCTGCTTTCACCCTGCCTTCACCAGATCTTCTTGCTTCTTCTTCTACTTCTACCTCAAATATTCCTTTACAATTTTTCCTTGCTAGACTACCAAATCTTATCATTGCTAATATTTGATCAACGCTCTTTGAATGATATTTAATCATCACTTCTTAAATGATATGCATAGGAATATTACATTTTCACCCCCACACACATTTTTTCTCATAACCCTCTTCTTTATTTATACTTTACCATAATCTTTACATGAAAATTCATGTTCATTTAAAAGACATGACTTTAATTAAATCAATAATAAATTTCCCCATTTTTTTTATTTTTTTATTTTTTTATTTATTTTTCAACATACTATAGGTAAAATACCACCATGGGTTTTAAAACCATGTGCAAATACCATGTGCCCTTTTACTCCACTTTCACTTTTACCTTTTATAAACCACTTTCATGTCTGCTCCACTTTTACGTAACTTCATTTCTAATCCACTTTCATGTTTTACTCCACTTTTATGTAACTTCATTTCTAATCCACTTTCATGTAACTTCATTTCTAATCCACTTACACTTTTCTATTTATTAAAGTTACATTCCTTTGAATATTTATATGTGACTACTTACTTACCTTTGACATCAATGACAATAAGTTATTCAATAGTTGTACCTCAACACCCTCGTTCACCTCATGTTGAATCTAACCCCATACTTTGGAACTATTTAGAAAGTTATTGAGTGATGTGATATCCCCTGAAACCTCTACCACAAGATTATTTGATCCTTTGAAGTTCCAAAAACGGTTAATTCTTCAACTTTGTCACCCTTATCACATAGGTTTCTAAGTTACATAGGAATCATGTAACCTTGCCCTTTACATTTTCCATACTCCTCTACTTCCCTGATATTAAGATCCCTCATTGATGTCCCATGGTTAAAGAGATCCTCCATAGAAATAAAAATGATCTTAGGATATCCTCTTCAACTTCCTCCATATAGTTCACCAACTCCTCTTCCTCCATAACCCCTCTTAAGGTTTTACCATGCTCTTTGGAAATTGAGTTTGTTCTGCAACATATTCGATTTTAGGTTGGACACTCCAAAACATTTTTAAAAATATAGGATAAAATCATACACCTTGGAAATTTAGTTTTTCCAAGAAAAACTTCATGGAGAAACCCAAATGATGCTTCCCCACATTCTTGGATGGAATCCCTAGAAAACCCATCTATGTAGACTAATGTCCCTCCCGAGAGGGATTATAACCATCCACCTACCAATGGAACTAGCCAAATGCCTAGCAACATTAATGACAATCAATTAAACTAAACCCTTGGACCAATACACCTTGGATATTTTTAAAATTTTTATCAATATATATTCAACTGTTATAATTTAAAACACTACTCTATCAACTTTATTTATATCAAATATATGTGTTTTTTCACTCCACGTTTGTTATAAAATAAATAAAAAATTTAACTTTTATTTACCACATTATTACACAATTTATTGACTAGTTTTTTTCACCAAACTCTATCATATTATAGTTTCACCAACTATTTCACCAAACTCTATCATGCATACGGACACAACTTAGGTCGTTATATCATAATTTACTAAAATTTATTTATTAAAGAACATGGAGAAAGTGTTTCTCAAGTTAGTTTAATTTTAATGAGATCCATTTTCTTATGCTCTCATGGGTTTACGCAACCTTGTAGAATATCATTTTATAAAGATTGTATAGTTTATATATATTAATATTCTTTTGCTAGACAACTTCCAATGCTTATATATATATATATATATATATATATATATATATATATATATAACAATTTCTAATGCTTAAAATATAAGCTATATCTTTTATTTGGAAACAATATATACATTACTATTGTTGTAATCAAATATTAAATATTGTGTTGTAGATTCTTTTAAATTTTCAAGTGTCATCTATTGTTAAGAATATTAATTAATGATTAAATTTGACGATGTCAATGTATATTAGAAGGATTAATTTATTATAGAAAATTTAAAATGATCTAGTAAAAAAATGAAACATTCATAACGACTCGTCAAATAAGAAGGGTTAATAATTTCAATTATTTTGAAAAGAATCTCATGATATATACCTACCAATATATATTTAATAAACACAAATAAAAATGACATATACAATAAACTAATTTAATTATGTGAAAAATAACAATTTAATGTTGCCATAAACATGAAGTAAATATAAAAACTTAAAATGATGATATACACTATACTTGGTTGGTATGCATTCTCTAAAAATACTTCAAATAATTTATAATTAATTATATTTTTGAGTTTTATTCGTTTTTAAAGGTGTTTAGTAAATATTGTGTTTTTTCCTCCTAAATATTTCAAATATTCAAAGATATTATATATATATATATATATATATATATATATATATATATAGTTCTCAAAGCATATTTATGGAAAGTCTTACATCTTTACTCTAGCTTGTAACATCTTCACATGATTCTTTGTTCTTGATGTAGTCATAGTTGATGATACAAGATGATATGAACTTCTAACTGTTGAACATAACTGATGAATTATGAAATGATCTGACCATCCCAATTCGATCCTTTGTGGAATATTGCCCTTATAATATTCTCAATATACTTCTTTATTACGAGACTCAATTGTATTGGCATCAATATTCTTTGAATGATGAGTCAACTATTTCCATTCTAAGCAATGTTAACACATTGACTAGTTAAAGAACCTACTATTGTGATTAGGATGTCAACGAAGTTTCTTTGTAGCATGACCTTCTCTTATTATACTTATAGTGTTTTCTTGATTTTCTTTTGGTATTGTATCTTCTTCATGCACTGATCTTGCTTTGTTGATCGCTAGATCTATACTTGGAATTTTCATTGTTTGTACTCCAACATCCAAAAATGTCCTTACTTCAACTTCCTTTACACCTTTTTAAGCTGTGACGTGGATTGGATATGTATTTGTTCCTTTCTCCACAACTTGGATTTTTACATCTAAAGACATCAATGCTTCCTTCTTGATAAGTTGTTCTAACGTATTTTCCAGCGACTTCTTGTCATTCTTATGCTTCTTGATTTGTGTAAGTAGGTTTTGATAATGATTCCTTAAGCATGTAAGTTCTTCATTTTTTTATTTGTCGACTTTTTTTCATGTCTCGATTCTCTTCTTTCTCCTGTTTAGTGCTCTGATTTGTTCTAGCAACCTTTAATTAAGGTTTTTTAAGTGTGAATTTTCTTACTCTTTTTTTGATTGGTTCTTCTTGAATTCCTTTTCAAGATCTTCATTCTTGATATCTTCCTTCTTTTGTTCTAATATTTTCTTATGTTCCTTCATAACCTTCATCTTCTTGATTTGTGCAAGCAATTTTTTACTATGGTATTTTAGGTGACATATTTCCTGGTCCTTTTCTAATAATTCTCCTCAAAACATATCCTTCGGAGATTTATTCTTTTCTTTTTGTTTTTCTAATTCATCATATAGTTTCTTCATTTGTAATACATATTGTAGAGGTTGCATACCATGTTGATATTCCCTTATAGAAAATAGATTTTGACAATAGTGGCAAAAAACCATTAGACTTTCAAATATCTATGTACTTTTAGAATCATTTCCACAATAGGGACATTTTGTCATAATGATAGAATCATCTATGGAATATAGTTTTTCCTTTCTTATCTGATAATTCATTGGAACTTTAATAGAAAGGTCTCACAAAATTATATGTTCATGGTGTTCTTTAGTGACTTCCTCGAAAAATTCCTTGATAAATTTTGTATTTTAATAAAAAACAATTTAATGTTATCTCGATCCAAGTGGATATTGGTGCCCACCCACCTATTCCAATTGGCTCCTCTTGACAGTTTTTAGTTCAACACGTTCTTCTGTACTTCTTTGTAATTGTGGGTTCTACACTTTCGAGGTTGTCTTAAGCCCTACACATCTTCCAGGTGGAGATTAGTGGACTCCCACCTAATCAAATTGGCTTATTTTGGAAGTTTTCATGTCGGTACATCTTTTTGTACTTCCAGGGTCGTTTTGGGGCCCTAAACGGTGTTTTTTTTACTTTCCACAGTCAAACTGTAGATTGAGTTAGAGTTTGATGGAATAATGTGTATTTATTGAAAAAACCTTTCCAACAGGCTATCACACACATAAAACAGAGGTCGTATGCAAAATTTACAACCTCGAGAAGTTCAGGTACCAACTTACCCATCGGGGCCCACATAAATTTTGGCGTTTCATCTCCTGGGGTTAGGTTTTTGGATGTTTAGGGTTTTGGCATTCATAAGTAAGTTAAAAGGGACTTTGGAGCCTCATTGTAATCATTCTTCTCAGACGGATCCACGTAGCAGCCACATCTCTTCTCAGAGATAGCTACCGCCATTTGAGAAAGTTGTTTCAGTTCTACAGTTTTACAGTTTTAGCCTATTTTATTTATTCAATGGAATTTATTGTTCATTGGATATCTGTTGTTGTTCTCCATATCTCTATGTTATGGTATTCAATATGTTATTCATTTCGTTCTGCTCATAAATATAGATCAGTGGTATCAGAGCGGTCTACTCTTAATTTGTTTTTCTTTGTGCATGTCCCTGACAATATCTAGGTACAAAAAGGTTGGGACTCGAACTGGTCAAGCCTTTGCAAGATCATTCACACTGAACCCAACCAAAACTCATGGGAGACGAGAATAAATATGATGGAGCAAGATATCCTTTTAAAATGTTGCTCGAGGAAGCCCTTACGCGACAAAGGAATGAGATGATGGACAACTTTGCAGAGATCCTTCGGCGACTACCCACAGGAGAGGCATATTCATCAAGAGGCCACGCAATCCCCTTCAAGGTACAAGAAAATTTTGATATTTCATTATTTGAAGGATCGATAGATGCGGATGCTGTAGATAAATGGTTGAATCTGCTCGAGGGGTATTTTTCGGTCCACAATTTTTTCAATAGGGAAAATATTACTTTTGCACTCCTTAAGGTTGTCCCCCATGTTAAGGACTAATGGGATACATACTCTGAGCAAAGGGCCACATAGTAATATGCAATATTTGTGGTCTCCCCCACTTGGGATTCCTTTAGGGATGCCATTAAATAACAATACTACCATGTTGGTAGCTACAAGGACCAGTACACAAGATGGACCATGCTGCATCAAGAAAGGGACCAGATAGTACCAGATTTCACCAATATTTTCCATACTCTATGCACCAAATTGGGTATCAAATACTCTGAATGACATATGGTGCTCAAATACCGCGACAGTTTACACATATACATCCAAACATAAATGGAATTTCTGGACATCGCATTAATAGGTGTGGCTTATATATATGTTGTCAAGATCGAGCAAAAATTTAAGTAGAAGAGGCGATAGTTTGGATCTGCAAATTCCTCACAGAAGAAGCAGGGAAAAGGTGTCCCCAACCCACAAAACAAGGGATAGAGAAAATATGGTCTCTCTCAGGACATCCAGTCCAAGCCGTAACCCAAGAAGGGTAATCAGAAGTCAAAGAAGGACATGGGAAAGTGGTGTGAGTACCATAAAATCCCTTGGCACAACATCGAAGAATGTCACTCCAAGCAGTCACGGGTGGCTGAGATTAAAGCTTCCAAATTAGAGGAACATTCTGACTCCGAATCAAATCCAGAAAGTGGAAAGTGGATAATCGATTTCGAACCCAGTGCCACTTTTGCTACCACCAAAGTCCAACCAAGCGAACCAGGAGAACCAGAGGAAGGGGAACGCCTCTTTCACTCACAGATGTTGGTAAAGGGGACTCTGCTGCATTTTATTATCGATAGCAATAGTTAGAAGAATCTAATTTCAGCAGAGGTCATCAAGCAGTTGTACCTGCCAATCACACCACACCTGCATCCCTACACCATTGACTGGCTTCACCAAGGACAAGATCTCCACGTCATCCAACAATGTCGTCTTCCCTACAACATCAATCCCTTCAAAGACGAGGTATTGTGTGATATTTCTCCCCTTGAAGTTTGTGATGTTCTTTTAGACCAGCCATATTTTTCGAAGTGACATGATGTGTATGAGTCTAGACCCCGTAGTGTTATTATTACTTTGGGTAGAAAATTATACATGATACTAGAGATAGCATCGCCTACCACTATTTCTTTAATCTTTACTAAGCAATGGAGTAAGGTCATTTCACAGACCAAGAAGTTTGTATTCTTTGTGATATGTTCTCGCAATAAGTAGAAGGTCGTTGCCACATATGTGACCTCTACACATAGCCTCTCTTTGCAGCAGAAGCAAGTGGACGGGATCGTGGAAGAGTACAGAGACATCTTCTCCTCACCCATCAAGGTACCGACGCACTGTCAATTCAAGCATACAATTTATATAACCCCCAGTGCACTGCTACCTAATGAACCAGTCTATCATCGCTCCATGATGGAAAATGAAGAAATCAAGCGCCAGATCCAAGAGTTACTTCAAAAGGGGCACATCCAACCCATCTCATCCCCTTGAGGAAGCCCAATTGTGTCGATGCAGAAGAAAGACGAGACGTGGAAACTTTGCATTGATTACAAAGCATTAAACAAAATCACAGTCAAGAACTGGTACCCAATTCCCCAAATTAATGACCTTCTTGACCACCTCAAGGGGGGGAATTTCTTTAGCAATATTGACCTAAAGTATAGCTACCACCAGGTTCCCATTGAACCAACTGATGTATGGAAGACAACTTTCAAATCTAAAGAAGGTCTCTTCGAATGGTTGGTCATGCCCTTTGGCTTAACAAATGCACCAACAACTTTCATGAGATTGATGGATGATGTATTGAGACCCGTCACCAACTCTTTTGTGGTGGTATATTTGGATGACATCCTCATCTTCAACAGAACTTGGGAGGAGCACATGCAACATATTCAACAAGTTTTGAGCACTCTGTGGCAACAAAAGCTATATGCCAATTTGGAAAAATGCTCCTTTGGCATGAACAAGGTCCAATACTTGGGATACATTGTTGATGATCATGGGGTACATGTTGATTTTTATTAGGATTAATTTAACCTATTGTTATGATATTTTAATTTCCAAATTTCCAAACAATGGCTTTACAAAAGGTTACATCTTTTGTTTTGATACTTTATAGCTTGGTGGCATGATACATATCAACGAGTGGGATTGAGTTTTAGGTGGAGTATTCACCTCTAATAACCATGATAACCTTGTATCTAATTAACCAC
>ML777227.1:931324-942459 GCA_009831015.1 Picea engelmannii | reverse complement strand
GGGTCAATATATTTTTGGTCAAGACCAGAGATAGAGAAACCTACTCAATTCAATGTGGCCAAAAGGCTAATGGTTTTGTAGCTAATGGCAATGAAATTTGACGAAAGGTTTGGTGACCAAAGGTCGGGATCAGACTTTCTATGATACCAAATGTGACATAACCAATCTGATTTAGATCATGAGCATCCAAAAATGTTTGGAACAATATAAATAAATCCATGAGGATAAAATAATATATTGAAAAATGTATGAGATATGATTGACATGCTTAAATTAGATGATTCAAAAGGAATTTGAAAGATAAAATCGATGATCATAAATATTTAATAATAATATATTGATTATCATGCCTAAATTAGGTGATTCAAAGGAATTTGTAAAAGGAAATCAGTAATCATAAATATTATTAATACTTGTGGAGAATTTAATTTTCCATTGTAGAGATTTAGGATTTAAAATCTATAGGTCTTGAAAAAAACCCCAATTTTTAGTGAAAATGAGCAATTTATATAAAGCCATTCATAGATTCTAGTACAAACTCACATGGAAATGGAATTTGAAAGAGACTATATGATTTATATGCTCAATTTTTTACCTTCATATCTACATGAAAGAGTAAATAACATTATTAATAAGTTAAATTTTATTTTATCTTACACGTTCATTAAAAAGAGAAAAATTGGGTAAGAATGTGTTCTTCACAACAGAGCACAAATGGTCCAATATATCTCTTATTAAAATTATAAGTTTTTATCATATTGAAGGAAATTCAAATGCATTAATCTAAGGTGGGGATCTTTCATGGTGAAGATCTCTTGATATATAAAAGATCGAAAACTTCCAAACGACAAAACTAAAATTTATTCCTAGATAAGGGGTCAAAGATAAGGGGTCAAAGGACAAAAATCAAGATAGCAAACTACTAAAATATCATTGTAAGGAATTAGAATAGATCAAGTTAAATTGCATGAATGAAATTGAGAAATATATATATATATATATGACAACTCCAAATTGAACAAGGAAAAATGAGCTGAAGTGAGATCTTACAAAGGAAAATTTTGATCATTTCTTTAAATTGGAGGTCCTTAATCAAGATATTCTTAAGAAGGTTAAGAGCCTAAGAAATGGAAAAGTGATCAAATTTATGAACAATAAAGATAATTAAAAAAATAACTTGCAAGGGGAAATGATGACATAAAAAGGTTGTGTAATCATAATCAATCCTTTCTTATCCAAGTTAAGAGTACAAATCAAAGATCATAGATGAATAGATGACAATGAGTTAAAGAGAAAATATATAAGAAAGTTAAAAATTCTTACATAAATATAATGTCAAATCATATTATAAACAAAAATTAAAGAGGCATGAAAAAAATGGAAAGATATCATCACACTTCAACTTTAAAAAGAGATAGAAGAGTTGGACAAGAAGGTCATCAAAGAATACTTGAAAAAGTTGAACTCTATATTGAGGAGGTAATTTTTCATGAAAATATTTAAAAGAAAAAATACAATCAAAGAGAAAGAGAAAAGGCTATAAGATATTATTGTACCATAAAGAATATTATTTATAAGTTCTGGATAATGGAGGAAAACTATTAAAAGTGGAATTATATCAACATCCTCATAACCAAGAATGTCTATAGCCAAGAATGTCTATAGGAAAGAAAACAAGTTTCACATTGATAACCTCACTTGAATGGAAATACAAGGAAGAACCAATAACATTCAGATAATCAAAGTTAAAGGAAAAAAATATGCAACAAAACAACAATTACAACAAATTGGCAAAATTACTAAAATGCATAGAATTTAACCATCAAATATCAACATAAAAAGGATAGGATATGGATGGATAATCAATTATGAAATTAAGCGACCTTAAATATGATGTAATCTTATTGTTTATTCTCATCTTATATAAAACCCTCAAATACAATGCTTTGAAGAAAAGCATTTTAGAGAGGATATAATGTTCCAAAGAAATCCCTTATGGACTAAATTATTACTATGTTGTGATCCTAATGTGGTATGTTGTTTCACTCTATACAATATAAGGGATTACATGTATCATTAAATAATAGGTCAAGATGATACTAATTCTACATCAGTAATGGGTAAAAACTAATATATACAGGCCATATTGTTTATGAAATTTTGGTTCACTTATGCTTGTAATTAAAAAAGTATTTATAGGTGCAGTAGGTGAAAGGGGGGTTATATATGACTTCAATGGAAAAAAAGAAATAAAGTATGTATGGGGACTAGGAAATGAAACAAACGGTGAGGCAAAATCAATAGAAATTTACCAAAGCCTAGTCATTCTAACGAAGAAAGGAGTCACCCCGTGTAACAAAAGTTGGAGATTCATTGATAGCCACAAGTTTTGAGATCACAAAATAGGGGGGTGATTCTCAACCCAACCTAGGAAAGAATATGAATGAAGGATCAATTAAGGTAAATGTGGGGAATTCATATTCTATGCCTCTTCCATGAATTACCCACCCCCCCCCAACACTCATTCCACCTCAATCCCCCTTCGTTGTGTATGAGTTTATGTGCAATGCGATTGGTGAATGGAATTTCACTTGCAGGTTTATTGCTATGTTTGCATTGGTCAAGCTCAATTCCATCATCATTTATGCACTTGGCCTTTGCAATGTCAGAGCACTAGAAGTGAGCAAGGGGGCTCAATTATGTGGAAAATTGGATGGGTTTTTTCTTAAACCCAAGGTGAAAAACCATGGCACTCTAGTTGGGGATGACCTGTTGATATTTATATGATTCTCATATATGATAGTTATTTCCTTATGATTAATAAAAATGTTCACTTTCATACAACAATTATCATAGAATAAATATACATTGAAAATATCAACTATAATAATGCAACGGAAATAACAAGATCTAGAAATATTAACCATGCACAATAAACACAAGAACATGACACAACAAGACAATATTTTGTCCTAGGAAACCCAACCTTGGGAGAAAACCCATCAACCTTTCTATAGAAGAATTCAGTTCAAGATATTACCAGTACATCACCATCAATAGACAAAATACCATATAGATAATATCCTCCCCAAGGATAGAAATACCAAGACCTAGTGCTTCAATAAGATCACCAAGAATAACCAATCGAGAGATTCTCCAAGTGTGACCCACTCTCCAAGATAACAAAAACCAAGATATAGTGAAATAGCACAATTGCAGTTGCAATTGCCTTGTGCACACTATAGAAAGGAGAAGTGTCTACCTTTTCAAATAAAATGAGCCATTCATGTATTTATACTAATCTAGGCACCATTATGGGGCCGACTTCTTATTTCTAGGTCTTCAATATATTTATTATTTTCTTGTGGGGTCGACTTCTCTTCCTGGGTCTCCAACTTCTTCTTTGGGCTTCTATAATGGTGTAGATGGGTCTTCTTGTACTTTATTGTGGATAATGACTGCCCAAAGTTGTAATTCTCCAACACTCCCTCTCAACGAGGGAGGCATTTTCCATACTCAGATTTCTTATGTCATATAAATGTTTTCTTCATGAGCCATGTTGATGTGCCATCTTCTCACATGAATTCCATCCAGGAATATGCATGTGATAGCATTGTGAGACCATCTACTCCTCGACGGGAGAAGGAATATACTTGGGCCATTCACCACTAGCAAAGCCCTGTGGATGAATGAATCATTTACCCTTTGTTCATATCAACACTAGCATATCCTCGTGCATGACTAATCTGGGATAATGTTTTTTCGATGCTATGGGACATTCACTACTATTAGAGCCATATAAGTGAATGAATCATTCTTCTTTGTTCATATCAACACTAGCATAGACTCGTACATGACCAATCTGGGAGAATGTTTGTTTGATGTCATTTCCTAGAGAACATCAACATACCTGGTCCATTCACCACTAGTAGATCCCCATAAGTGAATCATTCTCCCTTTGGTCATATCATGTCTTCCCAATGTTGAAACATCAACACTCATCACTATCCAAATAAGCATGGCTAATCCTGAGTATCATCCTCCTCGACCAAGTTATCATGGAAACTCTTGGAGGATATCTGCAATCTCCTCATATATGGATAATTATTGGAGATTCACTGCTCCCTTTTGTACCATGTCTCAGATGAATTCTTAAAATAAGCTTCTGAAGTTGCACCACTTCACGACTTGCGACACTGGATGTGACATACTCTGTCTCTCTTGTACCGAGTGCTATAGAAGCATGTTTCTAGCTTATCCTAAAAGTCATAATTGATTCCAAGCTAAAGCAACACTTTGAGGTGCTCAATATGTCTACGACACTCCCTGCTCAATCGAAATATGTATATATTTATATCCTCATTTCATCACCTAAGACAAACCATATCCAATTTTACCATGTTGGTACGTCAACACATGCTTTTTTGCGGCCCAATGGTAGTGTCTCAGCTCTACCATAAACTAGTTGAAGTTGCAAAGCAAGTATTCGTCTTAGTGCTAACCACGTATATAAAGTATCCAATCAACTGCATGTATATTATGGGATCCACCAAATATGAATCTGAAGCAGAGTCACTCAACTTCTTCAGATTTGTCTCCATAGGTGCAATCATGTAATTGCAGTCCATCATATCTAATCTCATCAGTATCCTCTGATTGAGGAAGATCTCATATGATCTCTTTCACACATCTAATCCCAAGAGTGCATCTGGTTAGGATCCTCCATCTCGAACTTTGAGGCCAACTCCCTCTATCATTGGATTTATTCATGTTGTCTAGTATTCCTCATTGATTTCTCCCTCTATGACTGAGACAAAATTCATACCTAGTCCTCCTGATTGGTTATCTCCTATGTCACTGTAGCAATATCTATTGAAATAGGTGTATCCTCCCAGGAGGTCTCACATCTCCTAGAAGCCTCCTCAACTCATGATACATATATGTCAGTCCTGGAAGATGTCTCTCTCCCACATGGATCTGGGGGGGGTCCCTCTAAATAATTGGTTGTCTCTTGAGCCAACTGACTCTCTCTAAGATCAGGATCACTCTGATTTTGTACATTCTTGTTTAAAACCAAGCTCATCGAGTATCCATCGATCTTGGAGTGCCATGCTCCCTATTAAACGTGACTTTCTCTGAGTATTTACAATATTTGGAGCCATCTTCTCCCTCTGCATCTTCTGAAGTATGATATCCAATGAACTGTCTGGGGAGATTTATCCTCCCTACTAGATCCTAAGGGTTGACTCGCTCTGAAATCTCACTTCCTCTTAATTGCTACTAGGTTGGGTTGTCTGCCTCACTACTGGTGGAGCCACCTACTCCTCATAAATGAAAGGTTGTGGAATCAATAATGTGACTCCATGTAACTCAAAAATCCACAAAGAGATACATGTATCACTGCATCCTGCAATGTATCGCGAAGCCATGATGGCCTCTTCTTGGTCATTGCAACATCTCTAGGTAGATTCACTGGCCCTTCTAGCTCTACTGACTCTTCCTGATGATCTGAAGAGTAAACAACTGAACTAGAGGGATTTATATGGTCATGTTTTAGAGACTTCTTCTCCTCACTGTCAATATCCATGCGAAACACTCTATATCCCACAAAAGTATCCTTCTTTTTAGAAGGTTATAACTTTGTCTTCTTCGCCTTCGGTATATGGATGTATATTGTCATGTATACAAATCCATGTCTAGATAACCTACTCCATGTCTCAAACTAGATACCATCTAATATGTTTCCTCCTACAACCATCACTATATCTCCCTCTCAGATCTATCACCTGTGACCTTCCTAGAACAAGCGCAAAAGAAATATAGCATACAAGAACAATATTCAAGAAAAAAATGGGAAATAGGAACAACACTTTTCCAGTGTTATTACCAATCATTCCTCCATGGTTACATGCCCAGAACAAAACAAGAACAAAAGACAAGAGAAACACATTTCTAGTGTTGTGACCTCCATAGTAACCTGCTCGGGACAAAGACAACAACCAAGAACATCTCCTAGAAGAGATCAATTTCTTCTTGTAAATAAGTGCATCATTAGTACTAAACAATGAGCATTTAAACAATTATCATTGTACTAAAAATATTCAAAACATTCGATAGAAAAATTACTCAACAATAATAGATCTCTAAGGATTGTTGTCCCATCTTGCAACATTTACTTAAGATGCAACAATAAAATATCAAACCCAATATGCAAACCTGGAGTCTTGTTGTTGTTTTCCCATTTGATTTTGATCTGTTATACACTATAAAATACATCACCACTACTACCTCCAACTCTTGGGCTTCCTATGAGCGTACTGGATATAATATCCCTCTGGATCTACTATCATTGTTTGGACAAATGTCATTTTTCCAAGTGTACATCTCCTACAAAAACCCTCATACTTTGCTAAGTGATATAACTTGGAAACATATACAAGTGCATACCTATGAAATTTTTAGCACCATATAGCTTATCTTCTTATATGAAATTGAACACCATTAGTACATTAGGAAATCACAAAATCAATATAGAAGAAAGTTAAATGTCCAGGAAAATGTCAATAAACCCTAAAATTTCAACTTTGACGGAAAGTCAAACTAAGAAGTGTAGTAGGTGAGCTTGGTCAAGGAGAGTTTCTCTATACAAAAAGGTTTTTTTTCCTCAACGTATCCCAATAAATTCTCAACGAGCTTCACAAAGAAAGTTGTTGCAACTGCAGTAGTGGTTTTTAGGTGAAATTTCAACTTTCACCAAGATGCAATCTGAGACCACTAGGGGGTGCATTGGGCTAGGGCGAGTTGATATATGGAAAAATTAAACTCATCGTCCTCCAATAAGTTTCTCAATGAGCTTAACAAGTCCAGGTCTATGTAGTGGCAAACAAAAACTGTGCAGTGGAAATATTTCAACTAGTTATGATACCATGTTGATGTTTATATGATTCTTAGATCTGATAGTTATTGCCTTATGATTAATAACAAGATTCACTTTCATACAACATTTATCATAGAATAAATATACACTGAAAATATCAACTATAACAATGCAGTGGAAATAACAAGATCTAGAAATATTAACCATGCATAGTAGACACAAGAACACAAGAGTTTATCTTGGGAAACCCAACCTTGGGAGAAAACCCAACAACTTTTCTATAGAATAATTTAGTCCACGATATTACCAGTACATCACCATCAATATCCAAAATACCATACATAGAAGATCCTCCCCAAGGCTAGCATCACCAAGACCTAGTGCCTCAATAAGATGACCAAGAATAACCAAGCAAGAGCTTCTCCAAGTGTGGCACACTCTCCAAGATAACCAAAACCAAGATATAGTGAAATAGCACAACTACAGTTGCAACTACATTGTGCTCCCTGCAGAAAGGAGAAATGTCTACCTTTTCAAATGAAATGAGCCAATCATGTATTTATACTAATTTGGGAGATAGTCTGGGGTCGACTTCTTATTTTTGGGTCTTCAATTACTTTATTTTTTTCTTGTGGGGCCGACTTCTCTTCCTCTGTCTCCAACCTCTTCTTGGGGATTCTATAATCGTGTAGATGGGTCTTCTTGTACTTTATTGGAGAATGAATGCCCGAAGTTGGAAATCTCCAACATGACCTATCCTGGAGTTTTTGTAATTCTGCAAATGAAATGGCCCATTTCCATTGTAGTAACAAACATGTTGTCCTTTACAAGATCAAGGAGGTTCAACAAGGGCTTAAGCATTGTGAGTATGAGGTTGTTGAAGCTCAACGTTGTGTGATGAACTCCACCATTATGTGGAACCTCTAGTAGTAAGACTAGGATAAGAAGATTAAATATAAGAATAGAGTGAGGGACCACTATGTATTGGAAAATTCCACCCAAATTCCAGAGCTTAAGGAATAACAAAAAGAGGTCACAACCTTCATGCAAATTCATCATCGAAAGTACTTGGATCTTGCATATCAACTTGGTTATTTTCATTCTCTAGTTAGTTGAATCTCATCTCATATTCACCTCCCACAAGGTGTGATTTCATCAACACCTCTCCCCTTTGACTTCTGCGTCTATTGGGGACTCCTCTCTCTGTGGCTTCTCTCTATCTAAGGACGAGGATTTGGGCATCATGTGCTCTCCTAAACCATATTTGGGATATTTTGTAGGTTAATTCATCACTATAAATCAATTTGACATGGAAAATTTACTTTGTGGATTTAGCTCTGCAAAATCTAGTGGACCTGAAATTCAATGCCCTTCTATAGCCTAATCTCTAGTTTATTTTCTATAACAATCATGTTTTTTCAAGAAGTTTTGTTGTTGTTTCAATTTGTAAGGAAATATACCTACCAAGATTGGAAAGGTAAGAATAGGGAATTTCGAATGAAATTCTTTATCTTTTTGTTAACCGGATACAACCAAACTCAAAAAATAATTGTATTCCAATTCTGTCTTTTAGCAACAGAATTTCCATACAAATATATCAATTTTTGAAAGGAAAAAAAAAGACTTTCTACAACTTTTTGCATTTTACTATAATTATATTTAGAATATTATTATTACTATTCAAAGTGACAATGAAAATAAAAATCATTTTTTGATGAAAATCATCTATTGTTTTCTCCCATCATCTCATCCACCTCCATGCATTATGGAACTAAGAAGAAAATAGTAGATTGCTTATTGCATTTCATTCCTTGATTGTTTTCTCCCATCATTTCATCTACCACCATGCATTATGGAGCTAAGAGGAAAATAGTAGATTGCTTATTGCATTTAATTTCTTGACTCAAAAGTAGTTGGATCTACTTCATCCAAGGATGACACTCTCTTTCTCTCTATATATATCAAATATATATCAAAGGTAGAATTCATTCCTCCACTTTCTAATTTTTAAGTTGCCTCCTTAAAAAAATGTTGTTATGTTAAATCCTTAAAAATTATATTTTCCTTGTAAGTAAATTATCCATTGTATTTCTCGACTATATTATTTTTTTTAAGAGGATTTGCAGGTTGTATTTTTACAAGCCAAAATCGAATCTATTTCATCCAAAGGATGACTCCAAATATGTGTGTGTGAGGTCTAAAGGTAGAGCTCCTTACTCCACCTTCTAGCATTTTAATCGTCTCATTAAAAAATGTTATTATGTTAAATCATTCAAAGAATCTATTTTCCTTGTAAGTAAATTATCCATTGTATTTATGGACTAAATTATTATTTTCAGAGGATTTTTAGGTTGTATTTTTACAAACCCAAATCTAAAACTCAAGATTAAGATCTAAGATACATACTTGCCAATGCATATCAACAAAGTTTAGTGTATTTCTATGAGATATTTATGTATATTTACTTCCCGTTTTGGGTTATGACAATTCATCAAGCTAATAGTAATTAACCTAGCTTGATGCATAGGCTAACTCTACTAGTTTTCATTAAATTCTAATAGATAGTTATATCTTGTCCATTTCTTTTATAAAAATAAAAAATCATTAACCTTTTTTATTTGACGAGCCATTTTGAATGTTACATTTTTTTTATGTGTGTTTCAACAATTCTACAACAACTCAAAACCCTTTTATAATCCATTGAAATCGTCAAATGAAAAATAGAATTTGAATAAACTGCAAACATGCATAAAAAATTTAGGCAGCTAAAATAATTATAATCCTCACAATGAGAACTAAATATTTTGGTAGAGATTTTACAAACATTTTAAAATTCCATAGATTTTATATAAATTTTAACGAAGATTTATAATTTTGAAATAAAAATGTTCATGGTAAATAAGTTTAAGGAAATATTCTTTTAAAATTTTAGATAGAATATCCAAATGACAAATTTTGAGCCTAATTTTTTTCTTTTCAACAAAATTCCATTTAAAAAAAAAAACAGAATGTAATTAAATTTCAATTTTCAATGAAGTTTTTTAAATTCAAAATTTTCTCTTTCCAATAAAAAAAACATATCGAGAAACAAAAAATAAATGATATCTAATTAACTTTGAATACTCAATTAAATGTAGTTTAATGTTTTGAAAAACAAATAGGATTGTGTAAATTTCAATCTTCAAACCGATGTAGTTTTAAAAAATGTTTTTTTATTGGTGTTGCTAATTTAGTGAAGATGATGGAGATGTAGTTTGATATGACCCCCAAGGAGAGTGTTACCTCCCAGGTTCTTCGTAGGTGTAAAATTCCTAAGCACAAGGATGAGACCCTAAGGGAAGCTATAGTCAAGCCACCACTATCACTTCAATGGATTTTCCTTTCTCACTTTAGACTATGGATGAACCTAGTCAAAGGGGGCTTCCCTAAGGCAACTAAGCTCAATGTGTTATAGTGTGCAGTGGGAGAAAGAGATAGCTTAGTGTTATTATCATCCAATTTAGTGTTTATTATTAGTGTCTTTAATTTCACCACTTAAATCATATTTCTAATTAGCCTTAAAATTACCAATGCAAGGCCCCGTGGTGTAGATCATATGGCATTAGAGTGCACTATTAAGGCACTCTTTGTGAAGTTGTTGGTTCAAACCTCGACAAGATCTGGTTCAAACCCCAAGTATCCCTATGCACCATGTGTGGTGAAGCATGGGTACACCTGGAGGTTATAGTGGTAGTTGTAAAAATCAACCATGTGTCATGCGAGTACGATCCCACCCTAGTTGTCGATTCCACCAGACAAAAAAAATATCAATGCAACATAAGGCTTATAAAAGGAAATAGACTTATGATTATGCTATGAAACTCAACACACTTGCATGAAATGAGTAGATAACTCGATAAAAATATTTTTATGAGATATTTATTGTGGAAATTTCAGATTTAGAAGAGATCTAAAACAACCCAACCTTAAAGATATAAAAGTGACAAACTAGGCTTCGAATCTAGCAAGTTGTTTTAGATATTCACCAATACAGAAGTGGATTTTCCAAATGTGAATGCACACTGACACAAAATATGATTTTAAGATGTTATTTCAAGATAAATTCTACATTTCAAATCAACTTATTAAATACCCTTAACAAAAGCTAGGGAAAAACAAGTGATGCATGGCAGTGTAGTCCCTGCCAGGTTGGAATGGGAGTAAATGTGTGGGTTGCAAGTTGCAGTACATGTGGTATCCGTGCAGAATTTAGTATTCC
>ML777227.1:902255-918854 GCA_009831015.1 Picea engelmannii | reverse complement strand
TAAGTTTTTAAATGTAAATTTGGAATTTTGAAATTTTGACTTTGTTTATGATAATAAAGGTGAAATTTGTTTTAATTTTTAATTTTTCATGTTCAGCTTGTTCCATGATATACTTTTTGCACCCAATACTTCTGCCATATATATTTTGCACCCAACAAGTATAAACAATTATTTAAATTTTATTCAATATTAATTTTAAGTTCTTAAATGTAAATTTGAAATTTTGGAATTTTGATTTTGTTTATGATAATAAAGGTGAAATTTATTTTCATTTTTCATTTTTCATGTCCAGCTTGTTCCGTGATATACTTTTTGCATCCAACACCTTTTCCATATATATTTTGCACCCAAAAATTACGGAGTTGCGGGGTTGGGGGAGTCGTTGGTTCATATGTTTCATTTTTGATGTCCACCATGTTCCGTGATATACATTTTGCACCCAACACTTTCGTCATATATATGAGACTGAGTAATTTATAGAATATCAATGGAAAATGGAAAATCTGAACTCGTGAACCTTCATTGATGTACCAGACATTAATACTTTTTGATAAATTTCAAATAAAACTAATTCGGGAATACTAAATTATGCATGGATACTACATGTATTGCAACTTGCAACCCACCCATTTACTTCCATCCATAAACTATAAATTAAATTTATGATATCTATTGTGTAATATTAATATTAAATATAGTATTCATTATTAATATGTGATAATGTTTTGTTAAATTTTATTCAATTAATTATTCAAATTTATTTTTATTTTTCATATCTAGTCTGTTCCGTGATATACATGTTAAGTAAACATTTAAGGCTCTGAGGCATGTAGGTAAACATTTAATGTTGTCAGAACCGTCCAAGTGCCTCGCGTTGTGTAAACATTTAAGAAAGAATGTGTGTGGCGGGATTTACGTACATTAAGTACTTAATAAAAATAAAAAATAGACAAACCTTGGATATGCTAGCATATCAAACATTGGGATAAATTTAGCTAGCAGAAAATTCTAAGAAAAACATTTGAACTAATGCTAGCATTAATTCAACTTCAAGAAATGCATAAAAAAATATATGATTCAAAAAGACGGTATACTATCAAAAAGTTTGGATATGCTCACATATAAAACATTGGGAATAATGAAGTCAGCAATAAGACCTCCAATCTATTATTCAATTAGATTATGATATACATGGTACTTTTTATTATATTAAAAGAAATGATTTGTATTTCCTAGTTCCAACATTATATATTCTACAAATATTTGTGGTCAACAGACAAATTAATACTAGGTCAACGAATTATCGATTGCTATAGTCCCTCTATGCCTACGGCAGTGACTAATAAGTGGGGCATCTAGGGTTTTAGGCCTAAAGTCCTCAATTCTTATTTCGAATCTATATGTATGATATTTCTATATGCCAAAATAGACAAAATATTAAAATTGCTTAGAAAGGTATCCAACCAACAATATAAAGATACCAAACCAAGCAAAACGTCTAGGGTTTTATGCTAGAAGTAGGACGATTTTCCTTTTTCGCTAGCCAAAATGAATTAAAATTGTTTTTATGATTATTCTCTATGAAACATTTAGATCTAAACCAGAAATAAATGCCCTATTAAGACATTGAAATAAATCACAGAATAAGATCCCTGATAAAGAAAGATGTACTATGGTTTGAAGGAGACTTACAATGATTTTTCTTATGGGAGTGAGACACAATATTAAAGTATATTTTGGGAGTTTTTATAGTTCAAAGGAAATCTAGTTTTTAAGGTAATTTTATGCAGTAAATTTCATATTTCTAAAACTAAAATAAAATAAAAGTAAAACGAAGGATGAATTTTGGTTTTTGAGTTGGTTGAGAAGGGAAGAAGACTAGTGCCTTGGTTTTATTTTGGGTTATGGGGTCAATATGCACCTTAAGGGGGTGATTCTTTAAAATATATAAAGGGAAAGTAGGGTTGTCAAAACAAGATCCTACAAGTCATAGATCTGGAAAATGGTTTACTACAAGAATTGGAGAGGGGCCTTGAAGAATCATACCACTCCAAAACTACTAGGGAGTGCTTTTACTTGAAAGGGAATGATTATTACTTCTAGTCACAAGGAATAATAGAGAAAATACTCACACACTTCAATCAAATAGATAAGATATAGAACTTACCTCTCCAATTTAGTGATGCAACTCCTTTATGGCACCCAATTATCCTTTGACAAATCCATACCGGCAATAAATCTTTTACTAGTATGCTCCAAGAATAATTTTCCAGATTCCAAGAAAGGTTGATTATCCATCACCACAAGAGCCTTAGACAAGAGACAAGTTCAAAAGATATTTATTCCAATAACATCCAACCAATTTAAAAATGAAGAGGTTCTTATTTATATCTGAAGATATCAACAACCTCTACAATAAAATAGCATTAGGTTTCTAACAACCCTAGATCTATGGTCAAAAAATTAATATCCTATAACAAATAGATGAGGATCTAGTAAAAAACAATAAAATATGGCGGACTAATGCCACATGTACAATACATGAAAGAAGACGCCTTTACAAAGTGGACACACTTCTCAAAATTGGAACAGACATTGTCAAAATGCAATAGACTCCCTCATCTTAGGAGGTTGACATCATCAAAATAATACAATACATACTCAAAAATCTCCACAAGACCCTCACACATGGATCCAAGAAAATAGGAGGGTTAGCCCCTCAAAATACCCCAATAAATGATCAAGAATTCCATGTGTGTGAGATATATGTCTCTCAAGATGGGTCAGTCCTCTATATCATCCAATGTCCTCCTCAAAATATGGAAAATGAGTAGAAGGTAAGAATGTGTGATCATATAATGCAACAACCTTATTCAAATGCTCCAAAAGAGAAATTCCAGCCCTCAAAATGAGTGATGATGTAGTACATGTGGCATTCAAAGAGTTTGCATGGTCCTGTCACAATGTCAAATGCATGTCTTACAATTCCCTAGGTTGATCACAACACTCTAGGAAGTGTACACAATGCCCAAGTCAATCACAAATCTCAATGTAGGTACATAGGTCCTAATGCAAGTACATGAATATCAACACAAGTACACAAATCCTAATGAAAAATAAATGATGAGTCATGTCTTAGTGAAGGTGCCATTAGGTGGAAAAACATCAAGTGTCATATTCTAACTTCATAATAACTATGAACAGTAAGATTTATGTGGGATGAATTGTTTGGGGGATTCAAAGGAACCACAATATTGATTATTGGAGGTCGACGTTTCGAGTCCATATCGGGACCCATCATCAGGACCTCTAAGCTTGGGCAAAGAGAAACCTAAAGAGAAGAGATAAATAGTGAACCTATAGGGACAACATCAAGACAAGTTAAAATAGATTTATTCAGAGCATATGTCTTGAAGAACCCATTGCACAAACAATTTTCAGCTATCTTCTCTCTCTCCTGGAAAACCGTACGACCCTCCAAGGGTTTCCAAATTTTTTGTAAGACCTACCTTTCTGAGAGGTTTCAGCACTTGGCACTTGGATGTTGGGGATAAAATGAGCATAGGAGTGTACAGATCCTTCAATGCACCTCTAGTAAGATTTAGATTTCAATTCTAAGCATTTTGTCTTTTTGGCCCTAGGGTTTCTAGGGTTTCACTAATTTCTATGGAAAATTCAAAATTAGGGTTTCTACAACTCTTTGAAGGATCTAGTCAGCTCACTAGTGCTATCCTATCTTTCAAAGGCTTATTTTTGGCAGTCATAAGTCCAACAAAACCTAAAAGTGCTAGCCTAGCCTAGTCGTTAAGTTTTCTAGCCTAGTTGACAAGGGTTTGTGAAGAATCCAAAATTACGATGAACAAAATTATGATAGAAGACAAGCTTGATGGTTCAAGAAAACTCAGTTCTTGGAAGCCAATACCTCAAGGAGATGAAGAAATCAACATCTCAACACTCTCAGGTATGGTCCCTACCAATGATAATGCTTGTTTAATTGACAATGACGCATCCAGGCACATGACCGGTTATAGAGATCACCTAACAAATTTTGTTGAGAAAGAAACACATCTACATGTTGTCCTTGGAGATGACGCCAGATATAATGTGAAAGGGGTTGGAACTTATACCTTACAACTAGATTCAAATATGAAGATTCAATTAAAAGAAGTATTATATGTACCTAGAATGAAGAGGAACCTTGTCTCCATTTCTTCCTTAGAAGACAAAGGCTACAAAGTTACCTTCTTAGAAGGAAGAGTTCTTGCATGGCACAAAGACTCACATATAAATTCTACCAAGGTAATTGGTGTCCAAGAAAACAGCTTGTATAGATTAACCATCAGACCATTCTAGGCCTTGCTACATGACATTATCATCTTGAGTGAGCTATGGCATAGAATACTTGCTCACATTCATTATAGAGCTCTCCCAGCTCTAGGGAAAATGGTAACAGGTCTTCTAGAGATACAGATTCAACATGAAGTTGTTTGCAAAGGTTGTGCTCTTGGAAAAAATGTTAAAGGATCCTTCTCAAGCAGTGACAATAGATCCAAGGAAATATTGGACTTGATACATTCAGATGTGTGTGGACCAATGAATGTTGCATCTCTGAATGGGTACTTGTACTATGTACTCTTCATAGATGATCACTCCCAGAAAACTTGGATTTACTTCATGAAGATCAAGGATGGAGTCCTTGAAAAATTTCAAGAATTCAAAGCTAAGGGTGAGAACCTGATCGGAAGAAAGATCAAGGTACTAAGGTCAAATAATGGAGGAGAATACACCTCCAAATATTTCAGCAAATTCTATATGTAAGTAGGGATTAAGAGGGAGTTCACAGTTCTTTACAACCCTCAACAAAATGGGATTGCAGAGAGGAAAAACAGAACTATCATTGAGGCAACCAAAGCAATGATACATGATCATATCCTACCTATGACTCTATGGGTAGAAGCATGCATGAAAGCAGTGTATGTTCAAAATAGAATTCCTCATCAAATCTTGAATAAAATTACTCTAGAAGAAGCCTTCACCGGAGTGAAGCCTGACATTGGACACTTCAGAATATTTGGATGTCCAATATATTTTCATGTACCCAAAGAGAAGAGATCCAAGCTAGAACCTTCATGGAGAAAGGGCACATTTGTAGGATACAGTGAATCATAAAAGGAATATTGGATCTACATTCTTGGTCAAAGACAGATTGAAATAGATGTTATTTTTGAAGAAGAGATAGCCTTCCAAAGATCTAGAGAATCTCATATGGAAATTGATAGTGAGACAATGCCTTCTCCCCCTTCAACAGTTCAGAGGGAGACATAAATTATTCCATCTGATCCAGTTTCTCCAGTCGATCCAGTTGTTCCATCTGATCTAGTTGCTCCAATTGACATGCTCAGAGATATCACAGTTGGACATAAAAGGCCTGCTTGGGTCTGACAAACTCTATAGGAAGTAGAATGACATAAATCCCCTCAAGGAACAACCAGAGAGAGAAAGAGACCAAAGATATTCTCAAGATACCTTTCATCCATGACCCACATCATTGAATCAGAGCCATCTGGTCATGGAGAAGCTTCAAGTGACAAGTATGGCAAGATTCCATGACAGAAGAATATTAGTATTTATTGAAAAATGATGTATGGGATATTGTTCCAAGACTAGAGAGAAAATATGTAGTGACTTCCAAATGGATTTATAAAATCAAGCATGAAGTTGATGGAAGCATAGAGAAATACAAAGTGAGATTTGTAGCTAGATGGTTCTCGCAAGTAGAGGAAGTTGACTATGACGAGACTTTTGCTCCAGTAGCCTAATACACTTCCATTTGTTCTATCATTGCACTAGTTGCTTCCATGGGTTGGAAGCTACATCAGATGGATGTAAAGACAACCTTTCTCAATGGTGAAATTAAGGAAGAATTTTATATCGAGCAGCCGGAAGGATTTGTTATACACAATGAAATATCACATGTGTGAAGGTTGAAGAAAACCTTATATGGACTAAAGCAAGCACCATGTGCTTGGTACGAGAAAATGGATGGATTTCTGATGAGTTTTGGTTTCAGCAAAAGTGTTGTTGATCCAAACCTATATTATCACATTGATGGCAATGAGTGCTTGATCTTGGTATTATATGTGGATGACCTTTTCCTCACTAGTTCAGAGAGACTCGTTGTTGAATGCGAACAAGCATTGACTGCTAAATTTGAAATGAAGGACTTAGGCTTGATGCATTACTTACTGGGACTAGAAGTATGGAAGAGAACATATGAGATTTTCCTAAGTCAAGGAAAATATACTGTGGAGATACTAAAAAAGTTCGGTATGACAGAATGAAAATCCATGCATACACCAATGGGGATGGATTTGAAGAATATGGGTGATACTTGATTCAGGAGATATTGATCCACGCTTGTACAGACAATTGATTGGATCACTAATGTATCTGGTTAACACCAAACCAGATATATGCTATGCATTGAATGTGCTTAGCCAGTTTATGAGCCAACCGAGACAAACTCATTGGATAGCAGCAAAAAATGTATTGATATACCTACAAGGCACAGTTGGTTATGGCCTAATATATGCCTCCAATGTATACTTGAGCATACAGGGATATACCGATGCAGATTGGGAAGGGAGAGTAGTAGACAGGAAAATCACCTCTGGTTGTTTCTTCACTTTGGGGTATGCCATGGTTTCCTGGTGTAGCAGAAAACAGAGTTTTGTGGAATTGAGTACCGCAGAGAAAGAGTACATTGCATTAAGTGTAGTAATTTGTGAAGCAATGTGGATTCACAAACTTCTGACTGATTTATTCAATCATGAGATGGATCCTACTACTATTCATTGTGATAACAAGAGTTGTGTGAAGCTCTCTGAGAACCCTGTGTTTCATGATAGATCAAAACACATCGAGATAAAATATCACTATATCATAGACATGGTGCAGAGGAAGACAAAACACATGAAATATCTTCCTACCCATGAAAAGATCACAGATATCTTCACCAACCCACTTGCCAAGATGAATTTCGAGTATTTCCATGAGAGACTTGGCCTGGTGGAGAATGCCTTCCTAGTCGAGAGGGAGTGTTGATGATTACAACTGTGTGAGACATCCTAAAGGATCCAGACCTGAGAGAGAGCCCGTGAGTTGGGTATGTGTTTCATATCTGAGACAGAACTGGAACGTTGTGTTGGCCTCCTACCTACAGAGAGTTGATATGAACTCAAGATTATTCTCCCGTGTAACGTAGTGAGAAAGAATATATGTTGAGTTAGATGTGCATGTGGCTGAGCACAAGTGCATGTGTGAAATCCCATGAGTTGGTGCATCATTCTGAGACAGATATGAAACTATGTATTATTATCCTCTGAGCAAATAGTTGAGATGATGAACTCTAGATGGCCCTCCTATGTAACGTAGTGAGAAAGAAGATCTATTGAGTTGGATGTGCCTGTGGATGAGCACAGGTGAATGTGATCCTAGTGGTTGAGCACTAGTGAGTGTGATTCTCCTGTGAGATGCAGTGAGATAGAGAGAGATCCCTGTGGCTGGGAATAGATGGATGTACCCCTAGTGGTTGAGCACTAGTGTGTGTATAAGATGCCTTGCTATATTGTTCAAGAGTCAGACTTACTTATAACCCTATTTGTAATGTAAAGGGTACACGTCAACCCCACCTTAATGTAAAAGATAATTAATATAGTAATTATTAATTATATTGTGAGTTATTGAGGTCATCCCTGTTGTGTCAATAGACACTTTTGTTGACAGGTTCAGTATAATATAAATAAAGGTAAATTCCCCATTGAGGAAATATATCATAAGTGTGAGTTTGGAAATTTCAGCAAGTACTTCTTCTTGGGAAAAGTGCACACCTCTCTTGGATGCTAGTCTTCTAGGGTTTGTGAGAACCCTTTTGTGTGCTAGGTTTTTATGGTGGTGGAGGTATTTCTCTTGAAGAATATAACAAAGGATTGGCTGGGTTTTCTTCCCTTGTTGAGAAGGGTTTCCCAGGATACTTCTTGTATACTTGTGCATGGTGTTTCTTCTTGTGATCTTGGTTGCTACAACAAATTATTTATGGTTTAAGTAAAATGATAAAATGGAATGAACGTCATGATTAAGCGTTTCCTATTAAAAAAATCAACATGGAATGCACTTCATGCTTAAGCCTTGCCTATTTATTGTGGAAACTTCATATTTAGAAGAGATCTAAAACAACCCAACCTTAAAGATATAGAAGTGGCAAACTAGGCTTCGAATCTAGCAAGTTGTTTTAGATATTCACCAATAAATAAGTGGATTTTCCAAATGAAAATGCACACTGACATAAAATATGATTTTAAGATGTTATTTCAAGATAAATTCTACATTTCAAATCAACTTATTAAATACCCTTAACAGAAGCTAGGGACAAATAAGTGGGGCATCTAGGGTTTTAGGCCTAAAGTCCTCAATTCTTATTTCGAATCCATATGTATGATATTTTTAGATGCCAAAATCATATCTAAAACAAAATATTAAAGTCGCTTAGAAAGGTATCCAACCAAAAATAGAAAGAGACCAAATCAAACAAAACGTCTAGGTTTGTATGCTAGAAAGTAGGACGATTTTCCTCTTTCGCTAACCAAAATGAATTCAAACCTGATTTTTATGATTTTTATCTATGAAACATTTAGATCTAAACCGGAAATCAATTCCCTATTAAGAAATTGAAATAAATCATAGAACAACATCCCTAATAAATAAAGATGGCATATGGTTTGGAGGTGATTTTCAATGATTTTGCTTGTGGGAGTGACACCCAATATTAAGGTATATTTTGGGAGTTTTTATAGCTCAAAGGAAATCTAGTTTTTAAGGTAATTTTATGCAGTTAATTTTATATTTATAAAACTAAAATAAAATAAAAGTAAAACATAGAATGAATTTTGGTTTTTGAGTTGTTTGAGAAGGGAAGAAGACTAGTGCCTTTGTTTTATTTTGGGTTACGGGGCCAATATGCACCTTAAGAGGTTGATTATTTAAAATATTTAAAGGGAAAGTAGGGTTGTCAAAATAAGATCCTACAATTCCTAGATCTAGAAAATGGTTTACTACAAGAGAGGGGGCTTCAAGAATCATACCACCTCCAAAACTACTAGGGAGTGATTTTACTTGAAAGGGAATGATTGTTACTTTTGTTCACAAGGAATAATAGGGAAAAGACTCACACACTTCAATCAAATAGAAAAGATATAGAACTTACGTCTCAAATTTAGTGATGCAACTCCTTTGTAGAACCCAAGTATCCTTTGACAATTCCATACCCGCAATAAGTCTTTTACTAGTATGCTCCGAGAATCATTTTCCAGATTTCAAGAAAGGTTGATTATCCATCACCACAAGAACCTTAGACAAGAGACAAGTTCAAAAGATATCTATTCCAATAACCTCCAACCAATTTTAAAATGAAGAGGTTCTTATTTATAGATGAAGAGCTCAAAAACCTCTACATTAAAATAGCATTAGGTCTCTAATAATCCTAGATCTCTAGTCAAAAACTTAATATCTTATAACAAACAAATGAAGATCTAGTAAAAACCAATAAAATATGGTGGACTAATTCCACATGTACAATACATGAAAGAGGACGCCTTTACAAAGTGGACACACTCCTTAAAATTGGAATAGACATGGTCAAAATGCAATAGAATCCCTCATCTCGGTAGGTCAACATCATCAAAATAATACAATACATACTCAAAATGATCCACAAGACCCTCACACAAGATCCCTCAAAATACCCCAATAAATGCTAAAGAATTCCATGTGTGTGAGATATATGTCTCTCAATATGGGTCACTCCTCTATATCATCCAATGTCCTCCTCAAAATATGGCAAATAAGTAGAAGGTAAGAATGTGTGATCATCGAATGCAACAACCTTATTCAAATGTTCCAAAAGAGAAATTACACCCCTCAAACTAAGTGATGATGTGGTACATGTGGCATTCAAAGAGTGTGAATAGTCCTATCACAATGCCAAATGCATGTCTCACAATTCCCTAGGTAGATCACAACACTCTATGAAGTGTACAAAATGCCCAAGCCAATCACAAATCTAAATGTAGGTACATAGGTCCTAATGCAAGTACATGAATATTAACACAAGTACACAAATCCTAATGCAAAATAAATGATGATTCATGTCTTAGTGCAGGTGCCATTAGGTGGAAAAACATCAAGTATCATATTCTAACTTCATAATAACTCTGAAAAGTAAGATTTTTGTGGGAGGCATTATTTGGAGGATTCGGAGGAACCATAGTATTGATTATCGGAGGTCTATGTTTCGAGTCCATATTAGGACCCATCATCAGGACATCTAAGCCTGGGTAAAGAAAAACCTAAAGAGAAGAGATAAATAGTGAGCCTACATGAGGACTAAGTATTTCTTAAATTTCCTTTTACAAGCCTTTCTATCAAAAATTCCCTTGACTTTATCTTGTCTCTAGACAAGTTGATCAAAGGATTTTCTTTGATTTTCATCCAATTCCACAAGTTGATTGATTCTTGCTTGAGCTTCCTGTCTTTTAGTGGTGATATGCTCTAACAACTGATGTATTGGGATATTTAAGTGAACTATAAATGTAACCTCCATCTTGTTTACTAACTCAAATGCGCTCTTCCTAGTGGATTATTTATTTGTAATTCTATCTTTCCATACAACATACTTTATTTTTTTCTTCCCATCTTTTATTGTTATCTCCTACAACCTTATTGATGATGGCCATTAATTTCTTTCTACTTGATTCCAAAAGGCCATTTCTCTATGGGTAATAGTTGGATGAGTGATATTATACAATACCATAATAAAAAAAATTGATGATAAATCTGTTGAACTAAAGGTTTTGGCATTGTCCATTATGATATTGGTTGGGGCACCAAATCTTGTGATAATCGTATCTTCAAGGAAATCTCTAACCACACTATCAGATTCTCTTTTCATGGAAATGGATTCAACCCACCTAGTGAAGTAATCAATGGCCATAAGGATCCACTTGAATCTATTT
Organism: Picea engelmannii; assembly: GCA_009831015.1. Lineage (NCBI taxonomy): Eukaryota > Viridiplantae > Streptophyta > Pinopsida > Pinales > Pinaceae > Picea > Picea engelmannii. The sequence goes on along the minus strand of ML777227.1, from coordinate 907,785 downwards.
CTTCAAATCTTTTTAAATCTCCAATGAAATCCAACCCCCATTGTTGGAAGGGTGCTTCTACTACAACCAATTGCAAAGGTAATGTTGTAAGGTGTTGTTTTCCTATGAACAACTGGCATTGCTAGCAAGTTATAACAAACTTATGGACAACAACAAAAATAGCTAGCCAATAATATCACACCCTTATAGTTTTATGATTTGTGGTTTGGGCTACATGATGTCCACAACATAATCTTGTATGTAGTTCTTCCATTAATTTCTTGGCCTTTGTATTGTCTACACATTTCAAAATAAGGCCATCGATATTATTCCAACCAAAGCCACCCTGAATTATGCAATACTTCAATGATTTCAATCTCAAGGCCCTTCTCTTATGATATACAAGGTGATTTGGACAAGTTAAGTTCTTTAGGCAATAAATTAAGTCTGAGTACCACTTGTATTTTTCCAAATATTCCAGAGCCATCACTACCATGTTGGGGCTTTCTACTTCATTGATATCCAATGTGTTCTCATTCCCCTCAGCTAACATCCTACCAAGACCTTGTCCCTTCACTAACTTAGTAGGTATGATTTCCCTATCATACTCTTGGATTCTAGATACCCACTTTCCATGCATACCAAAAAAATACTATTAAATATATCCTTCATAGAGCATGTGGCGCATATGAAATAATATTGGAGTATCCCAAATAAGGCATGAAACATTTCAATAATTGCACAAGAGTGTAGGCGTGTTTTTTCATAATGGTATAATTCAATTCTGAATCCCTAAGCGACTTGCTCATGAATGAAATCGGTTGCTAAAAGTTCTCCTCATTCTTTTACAACAAGACACCAACTATTGTTTCTTTCAAAGTGAAAGAAAATACTTGAAATTCATTGCAATAATCTAGACTCACCAATATAGGTGACAAATATATGGCATGCTTTATAGTATTGAATGATTTCACACTTTCACTATTCCACTTGAATTTTTAATCTTTCTTTAATAGATTGGAGATTGTTTTTTTTTTATCTTAACAAAGTTAGGGATGAATCTTCGGATGAAATTCATATTACCAAAGAAAGATTGGACTCCTTTCTTGTTTCTTGGCAAGGGAACTTGTTGGATGGCTTCTACACAGGAGGGATCTATCTTGACTCCTTCTTTTGAGATGACAAGTATGAGGATTTTACCTTCATCAACCCCAAAGACATACTTCCTTGGGTTTAATGATATGCCATATTTCCTACATCTCTAAATCACTTTCCTCAAATGTTGCACATGGTAACATCTCTCCTTGTAAAACATAGTCAAATAATCTTGATATATATCTATGATATTCCCTATCAAGTCTCTAAATGAAAAATTCATGGATCTATGAAAGGTGGAGCCTGCATTCACTATCCTAAACAACATCCTAAGGTATATGTAAGTTCCTGAGGGAGTCATGAATGTAATTTTGTGTTGATATTACTTTTTAACCAAGACATGATTAGATCTAGAAACCCCATCAAGAATGGATAGCATGCCTAACCCTATTTTTCTCTACAACAAAGTATGCATTTTGGGAAAAGGATAATTATCTTTAAGGTATAACTGGTTGAGGTTTATGAAATCAACACATAACCTGATCTCACCAGTTTTGTTTTTCACCACCACCAAATTGGCTAGCCACAATGAATGTCGAGTAGGAGAAATGATATTCATTGCAAGCATCTTTTCAAGTTCCTTCTCAATAAGGGGCCAGAGCTTGGGGTTAATTCTCCTCAATGTTTTTCTAAAGGTCTTTGCATCTTCTTGCAAGGGGGTATGTTGAATGATATCTCCTTTGTAGACCTTTGAGTCATCGTACGACCAAGAAAACTCATCCATGTACTCAAATATCAAGTTCTCTATTTGTTTCCTCGCCTCTGGATTTGTTCTCTTTCCAATTTTAATAAAATTAGGATTAGCCTCTAACCCAATGTTCACTTCTATGTGGTCTTGAGTCTCTCTAACCTATTCATTTTGTTTGTACCTATCATGTTGATCGAAAATATTGTCCAAAGGTACCAAGACATAAGGATCCTACTTGCTTCTTCCAACTCAAAGAATTCAAATTCACCATAAATTCTTGATTGACCTCACCAATATGCCTCAAGATCAACAAATTATTCCAAGTTGTTCATGAATATTTCTACTCGAGAGTTATCTTGGAAGACTTTCCAATGCTCGACGTTATTTAGGATGGATAGCCTATATACGATATCCATTCTAAATTCACCCTATATAAGGATTCCATAAGACTGGGAATTAGTCACAGCTACATCTAGGGCATCTAGCTGGGAAATCTTCTCTCTCAAAACAATATCTATCAAAAACACATATCAAAGGATTATATCGTGTTCAATATTGTGTGTTTATACTTCTTCAACCTTTCATTGTTTGCAACATGTTGGTCTCTAACTTGAAAAACTATGAAATAGGAATCTCCAATTACTTGTTAGACCTTTATGGCCATTGCTAAATCCAATTTCAATCCTAGAAGCACAGCTTCATATTCTGCAACATTATTCATAGCCTCAAACTCTAGTCTATAGAAATAATTCATCACATTACCCTATGGGGAAATGAAAATGATACTTGCCCCAATACCTAACTGATAATGTGTCCAATCTAAATGCATCTTCCAAATCTCATCATTTTCCCTTGTTACTTCATTTTCCTTAATTTTAGGGGCTAATGAATGAAATAGGATTGCATAATTACCCATGTCATCATCTAATGTGAAAACTATTTCATTCATGGGTTAATTGAGGTATTCCACATGAAATATCTTAAATTTCTCATAATGCAAATTGACATAAGTGCCTTCACATGTTGGGATGGTTGCACTATCAATTGGGTTTAACTTGGGTGGTTGGGAGGAATGTTTCTTATCCTCCCCACCTATGTTCAATTCACACAAGTGACATGTTGAGCTTTGAATGAGTATAGTCTTGTAATGGTTTTTATCCTTGTTGTTGATCAATCTTGTGCCCTGAAAAATCTAGGGTTTATCCTCGGTACCATCCTCGAAATGAAGGGAAGTACTTGGGATTTTTCCATGGGCTTTGTAACTTAGAATTTTTTTGGGGGGATGGTTTCATAAGATATATCCATTTGCAAAAAACCACCCAAATTTGCAACCAACTTCCTAGAAAACAACATACCCCATGCATCTAGAATGCCAATAAATATTGTTGGATCATGTTTTCATTGATGCCAAAGGATTGATGTCAAAGGAACAATGTCTTGTCATAGTATATTGATGTAGTGATTGATGGATCATGTATTGACCTTGACGTCAATGGATTGATGTCAAGAGGAGTCATAGTCGTATGCATAGATTAAAATGGATCAATGAGTTGTCATTGATATATTATGCATAGTTATATTGATGTAAATATGACTCATTATTGTCTTGTCATGGTTGTACAAATGGATGAACTCCAAAGTGGTCCCCTTATGGTGAAAGCCCTCACAAGAAGACACTTTGCGGTGAACTCCAAAGTGGTTATTTTCTTTCCATGGTTGTACAAATGGATGAACTCCAAAGTGGTATCCTTATGGTGAAATCCCTCATAAGAAGACGCTTTGCAATGAACTCCAAAGAGGTCCCCTTATGGTGAAATCCTTCACGGTAAGACGCTTTATAGTTGAGTTATCCTAGAAGTATGGTCATAGAACTCATTCTTAATTATGGAATAATGAGATGAAGATCAATGAATTTTTAAGTGAAACTATCCTAGATGGATAGTGCTTGTCAAGCCATTTATAGTGGTATGTGGAATGTCACATAACTCCTCACGGTTTCAGAGTTATGGATTTACGAAGTTGAAGGACCCTCATATGTTGGCTTGAAGACCCAAAAGGTCAAAGAAGTCAAAGTGCTTGCAAAGAAGAAATTATTTAAATAATAAAGTGAAGTGACAAAGTCAAAGAGGATTATTTAAAGTGAAGTGACAAAGTCAAGGAGGATTATTTAAATAATAAAGTGAAGTGACAAAGTCAAAGAGGATTATTTAAAGTGAAGTGACAAAGTCCAGGAGGATTATTTAAATAATAAAGTGAAGTGACAAAGTCAAAAAGGATTATTTAAATAATAAATTGAAGTGATAAAATCAAAGAGGATTAGTTAAATAATAAAGTCAAGTGACAAAGTCAAAGAGGATAATTTAAAGTGAAGTGACAAAGTCAAGGAGGATTATTTAAATAATAAAGTGAAGTGACAAAATCAAAGAGGATTATTTAAATAATAAAGTGAAGTGACAAAGTCAAGGAGGATTATTTAAATAATAAAGTAAATGCAGAATTTTCTAATTATGGAAATTGGTTATAAGAAGGTTAACCCTAAAATGAGGAAAATGGGTTAAGTGGTCAAGTGGCTATTGGATACATGGACAAGTGGAAAATTGGGCAAAGTTAGACATAGTTGACTATGTGGACAAAGTGGTTATGTGGACAAAGTGGCCTAGAAGATGCTTCTAAGGAAGCTACTTGGAGAGTATAAATAAGAATCAAGGGTCTCTTGTGAAAATCATCTCTTGAGCATAGCTTGAAGATCTAGTCTGAGTAAGAGAGGGATTTCATGTTCTCATGGATGCCAATGGAGACTTGAGTGTGAGTTGATGCCAGGTTCTTGAAGTCTGAAGCAAGTTCCAGATCTGCATTCTATGGGCTCAGATCTTCCATAGAAACTCTGGTATGGTTACATAGTTGTCTTCATAGATACTCTTGCTTATTGTATGTGAATTATTAAGGAATTCTTGGTATGGTTGTTGTGATGTGGTTGTGTTGGTTGATTGATAGAGTGAGAAACACTCTTATGGTTCAGTACTGATATGATTACCATAGTATATTGGTTGCTTATACATGATTAAGTAGCATTCATATTGTATGGTTGAGGAGCATGAGTAAGTTGTGGGAGAGCATAGATGTGTTTTGATTGGTTATGGTTCATATTGGACAATGAAATACATAAGTAGATGTGAATGAAGGTTGTAAAGGATCTGATTTTTTCATAGAGAGAAAACCCTAATTACTCAGAAGGAATACGCAAGATGTAGTATAAACTGGCCACGTACATACGTGATCCATGCTACTAGTAGGACGTGTACATACGTTTGTTGCACTACTGACAAGTTGTGTACCTGTTGAAAGATTGGTATTTGTTGAGGATTGATTCCTCTTCTCAGTTCGTGTTGAGTTGTGTAAGTTGAGTCTTTCATTGTAGAGTTGGTGCTCTTGTGGAGTTGTAACTCTATTCAGTTGTTTATGATAACCCAAGGATTGTAGTCCATAATAAAAATAAAATTGTACATACATCGTGTGTTCTTTGTGTTCCTTGTGATGGTGACTTATTGATTATATTTATTGCCAGTATATGTTGTTGATGTATGTTCACATTTAACTAGTTATAAATGACAGCAATAAGTGATGTGTAATTGGTGATTGTAAACTAAGGAGTTTTTGTGAAGGGGAAGTTTTAAAAAGATCCCTACACGGATTCACCCCCCCCCCCTC
>ML777227.1:848614-897942 GCA_009831015.1 Picea engelmannii | reverse complement strand
AATCACCATTTACTCATCATTCATTACTTTCATTTATAACAAGTTGTATTTAAACATATATCAGTAGAAAATATCATCAATAATCCATCATCATAAGGAACATAAGATATATGTATAAGTTTCTTTTATATTATGGACTACAATCATTGGGGGGTTTTCAACAATAACTGAATAGAGCAACAACTCCATAAGAGCACCAAATCTCAATGCAAGACTCAGCCTGCAAATCCTAGCATCAATAGAGAAGAGGAATCAATCCTCAACAGATACCAATATGTCAACAGGTACATGACATGCTTATACCACAACCCACATATGTTTTTCATGCCATTTGTTCTTCTCCAAAATTAGGCCTTTCCTTCAAAAATTAGGTCTTTCCTCAAAATAGGCCTACGCCCAAAATGCTCCCATGAATATTATCATATCAACGATCAGCTTGAAACCTTTGATTTTAACAAAAACTATGTTTTTGAAATCTATGGGATTTCCAGTAGAGTGTGTGCATTTTAATTGTCATTAACGTTGTTGAAATGCATGTAACATCATGTTTGCTCATGGTCAAAATTCTTCAAAATTCCTCTATCGTCAAAACTCCTCCCATCATGTTTATTGAAATCAATGAATATATTCCTGTAGAACTGCTTGCTAGAATATATACAACATCAAATGAAAAAAACCAGAAAGCTACAGATTGAAGATGGTGCAATTTTATCTAATGTAGTCCTACAATTCTGAGACAGTTGTGCAGGCGAATTATTTTGATTTGATCGATTATCAAATGCAAAAAAATAAGGAAACCATCCCATCGTGACTATATGAATTATCATTCCCAAAATATTTCACCAAAGAAATGGAAATTGAAATAAAATGTCGTTGAATGCTAGAACCAAGTGAATATTTGGGTATCCTCGAACTTGATTTGTAATTGAAGAGATGATCCTCATGATGTATTTAATATACTATTGATAACCCTATTGCTTGGCATTTAGTACCTTCCTTGGAAGGCATTGGGTATCTCAATTTCATCTTAACACATAGTTGTGGGATGATTTTTTCAACATTCCTTTTGGGAAAGATTCAATCACCTGGGAACTTTGGCGCTCATTTGTTTGTAGGCTTGGCCGTCAGCATACAAAACAACATTATAATTGTCATTAAAACTCCTTGGAACTTTTTTAAACCTTGGTTTGTTGTATGGCACTTGATACCTGATCATTTATTTGATGGCTAGTAGGTGCTTCTATGAGTGCCCCTTTCTCAATACTTGGAACTGTGGGTGAATTCGACCACTGTAATGCATCCTTTGACATTTGATATCGAAAATGTGATGCTTGATGACACTTGGGTTTCCTTTTGTGCCTTAGGTTAGGCATTTTTTATTTCTTTGTGCATGGGACTTTATCCCAAATGCACCAAGAAGAATAGTTTGAATGCATTTATATATCCATTTGTTAAGATTCTTATCCGACATGTAGTGCATAATTGATGCTCCTCTCTCGATGGCGCACCATATGGGCATTTCTTTGTGACTTGTTAGCTCTTGATCATAAATTATGTAGATTGGTAATTGAATTGGAGATTCGGCTCAAAATTTGCAATTTGAATAGAAGACCCAATATTTTTGGCAAGATGAACAATAATAATAATTAAAATAAAATCATTAAAAATGATTTTAATACAAAAAATTTATAATGTTGAACTTTGCCAAAATTAAGATTTTGACTTTGGGTATAATAAGAAGTAATTCGCTTTTGAATATCAAGTCGGACTTCGACCAATGGTATTTTTTATTGTTGAAAGACAAGGCAAGATCACAAGATTTCACCAAGTTGGAAGGTTTGAGATCATCGGAAACTTGGTGAATCTGATGCAAAAGATAACATGCTAGCGAAATTGGCAAAGAGGTTGAAAACTTTAACGAGATCACATTTATGATTTCTCTACCAAAATTGTTTCTTTTTTGCAGTGAATAAACTTTATTCTCATAATAACATGAAAATCATTGATAATTGTAGAATAAGCTAGGGGGATTAGGCTTAGACAAGGTTTACAACACTGCATAGGCTTGGTGATAGGGGAGAGTTTAAGATAGTATGTTTGAGTGCTAACACAACCCATATCAATAGAAGAACCATTCACACAATGGGGATTGGATGCAATTAGGCCAATTAATTTGAAATAAGGTAAAGGTCATTCACATATTCCCATAGTTACAGATTACTTTACAAAATGGCAAGAAGAAGTAGCATTGAAAAACGTTGATTCATAAGAGCTTATAAAATTGCTCAAAGAAAATATCTTATGAAGGTTCGGAGTTCCTGAAAATCTTATCACAGACAATGGATAAATATTCATTGGGTCAAATTTTACCAAATTTTGTGGAGAATTTGGTACTATAATGGGACAATCATCAAACTATTATCCTCAAGGAAATGGTTTGGTTGAATCTACAAATAAGACTTTGATCCAAATCCTCAAGAAAATGATTGATCTCAATCAAAGAAATTGGCATTTGAAATTAACAGATGCATTAGGGGAAAGTAGATTGACACCAAAGAATAACACTGGAATATCCTCATATACACTGGTGTATGGAAAAGAAGCAAGAATGTCTATTAATCTGGAATTGAATGCTTTGACATATGTTGTGAATATTGAATATGTAGAGGAATTTTCTCCTTTACATTGAAGGAGTGCAACAACAAAAGATTTTCAAAAGGGGAAACGGGTACTATTATGGAACAAATCAAAGGAAAAGCCTTCTTGCATAAAAAAATTTGAGGTTTTATGGATTGGCCCATACACTATTGAAAATATCTTAGGTTATAAATCTTATTTACTCAGAGACATGAAAGGGAAAGTGCATATGCTTCCAGTCAATGACCAACATCTCAAGAGTTTCTTTGCTCGACCAATCTTGTTCTCATTTGTACATAGTTTTATTTATTTTCCTTTTGTACATTTTCTTTTATTTTCTATTTCTTATTCTTACATTGACTCCATTCCCAATAGGTGAGATCATGGATTCTTAAGTAACCCACAGGGGGTTACTATCCCACGGTGGGAGCTATTTGTTTACCTTAAATTATCTAATTTATAAATATCTCTCTTGTGTATCATACTCCATACTTAGAAAAAAATTGATATGCGACGAGTTCATGACCTTTACCTTAACTTCCATTGTCCTGAAAATATACTACTATTTTATGTTGCACACAATTTTACCAACACTTAGTCATATTCTCATATTCTTCATGGAACAATGGGTCCGCAGGTGTGCATCACTTCTCCAATTGTAATCACAAGTTTGTTCATTTGCTTTTGGTACTTAGCCATTTTTATTGAGATTTTATATTCCATACTTAGTCTTTTAAGTTCAACAGAAGAAGCAGAGTTTGTCACACTACTTTTAAAAGTGTTCTCTCGTCCATATGTATGTCCTCCATCCTACAATTAGTCATATTTCAAAGCATCCCACGAAACCATGGAAGCAAAAATCCTTCATTCAATTCTTTGTATGCATCCCTTTTATCCGCTTTTCCATGAATCCTCGTTCTTTATCACATTCACTGAGAAACATTTAATGCATATCTTAAGTGAAACGACAGATGGTTAAATAATAATGCATCGTTATTAATGGTGTTTTTTCTCGAGGCCCTTCTCATAAACTCAAATTTAATTCGCCAAATCACTCTTTTGAAATAAGATCTCTAATGGTTAATAAGAAAAAAATAATTATTTTTCTATTTCAGAAAGACTATGCATGCTTGGCCAACTCTTAAGAAAGATGGAGAGAAGAAGATTAAGCTTCTATGGAGATACATTGAATACATTTGCACGAGAAGACTTGAAATACCATTGGTCAAGAGAATACTTATACTATCCTACACTATTTTTGAAGAAAGGGATGTTGATGATATCTGGATATCAGGGATCGAAAAGGTAGGATGTGTTCCATAGGTATTTGATGTAAAATAACCGGTAATATGGTGAACAAACAACTATGAGAAAGACCAAAGAATTATCGAATTGAATGGAAAACCTCCAATCTCTCTAGCACCATCAACTTTCAGCCAAATTCTTAGGTTACCAAAGCCAAAAGCAACTTTCAAGGTTGACAAAGGAAAGAATTTCATTAGGGCTAAAAACTGTGGTAAGGATTTATTGTCTCTATGTATGGAAGACTCGGACACAATGTCGAATGATTTTCCAGTGATAGGTCTTTGATGTCAATTGAAGAAACCTTGTAAAGAAATGGATTGAATTGTTGATAGGGTACTTAGACAAGAGTCAATTATTGTTCTCCCTCGTTTAGCCCTCTACATTTTATATTATTCTATTCAAGGGAAGAGAAACTTCGACTAGTCTAAAATTATATCTTCTGAGATATCATTTCAGCTATCAAATGTCAAGAAAGATAAGAAATTCTATTTGTATGTGTATTTGTTCTTCGCTATCGTATATTGTCATGTATTTCAAGGATTTCATTTGTCAAGACAAGTTCATACTTAGTATCCTGCTCTTTGGAAACAAAAAGCGATTTACCACTTTTATGAAGTTTATGATTATTTTCTATCTTCTTTCAAAAAACTTATGTTTGGAAACAATACTTTAAGATTATATTTGGATCCTATTATCCCCAATTTCTAGCGATAACTAAGGATATTATGTCTCGCGTCCCTCAGGTTGCATACATGGAGTACCGAGAGACTGATGGTTGATAGTGTCCACTTGCACTGACAAAGGCCCTCTTCACCACCATAGATCTAAGGTTCATCATGATGGTATCCACCACATCAGCTTGTTTCTGAAAGATGATGGTTCTTGCTCCATGAGGTACAATTCAGGTATTGTGGTGTCACTTTAATATTTTAGGCATTTGAGTATGTTGCATTTAAAATTTCTTTTGATTATAGAAAATTTGCTTGGAAGTTATGATATTTCCCATGTTTCACCTTGGTGGTTGACATTGCGCCCTAGTAAGTGGTCACCCTTAGCGATGGGTTTGCTACTAGGAGGTTTCATTGACAAGTCATCATGTCACTCCCCATCATACTTATCATTTTCCATCACTTCACCCCTTGTTCGTCTTCTTATCTTTTGGAATTTTTGGGTGTATTGACCCAAGAAGGGATTGTACCACATTTCATAGGAAGAAGGGGCTGAAGTGCCAGAGGTTTGTAGCTAGAAAAAGATAAAATCCAATCATAAACCTTCTATATGCTCACCTAGGGATCTCGAGCACAATGAAATGTCTCTCATAAGAAACTGATGGGACACATGAAAAATAATAATATAAAAATTCCAACCAAGGTAGAGCATGTGTGAGCAATTTTTTTCATGCTTAGGTAGAAGTCCCACACATTGTCTTCAACTTGGGGAAGCACATTGTGACCAGGGTAGAGTCAAGGTGGGAAATGTTTTTCATGCTTAGGTAGAATCCCCACCTTGGATTGAACCTAGAAACATCTTAAAAAAACAAAAGGCAATATATGGGCTTGGAAAAAGGAAGCATTGAAAACGAAGGTGCAACACACCCTCTACAAAGACACCCATAAATGAGACAATATAAACCCTTGTATGTCATGAACCCCATGCCCAAAATTTTTAACCCCCCATTCACTTAATCTTCTCCACATGACTTAGAGAGTTTTCCACCTAGGAAATAGCCCTTGACTTAAGGAATGATTCACCCAATAGGTCACTTTGTCAACCCTCCCATACCTCAACTTGGAAAATTGCATAGGGTCTTTGAGCACCTGTTTAATTTGATGATGTAGATTTTTAAGTACATGCTTGAATAGATCTTATATTAAATGTGATTTTACTTGCCATGATGCTTTGACTTGAGATCCTTGGAGGTTGCACTTGTCTGTCTTTACAGAACCTTGACTGGTGGACGGTTTGGAGGAACAAGCCCAACTTGGGCCTCCATTGGGGTAAGAAGCCCATAGATTGGATACCATGGCCCGCACACCAGATGATGATGATATCCTTTGGAGGCTTGAGATATATGTTAAAATACCTTTCATATCCCTTCAACACCCCAAATATTTGCCTTTGGAGGCTAGAGCAATACATCTTGGGGCTTGATGTTTTGTTGGAGCTAGGGCTTCGTGGTGGTGTTGTTGATGTTGAAACTTGGCACATTTTGAGGCTAGAGAAGCCTTGGCTTCATGGATAAGACCCTAGTTCTTGAGAACAAGGCCTTTGGAGGCCCAACATTTCATCTCCAAGCACAACGACTTGCTCCAAGTGTCAAAACATTGCCATAAAGGGGTGACATCATGTCTTTTTAATGTTTTTCTTATGTGCAAATAAAAATTAAAATTGTAAAGTGAAAAAATAAAGAGAAATGTCTCCCTTATTTTTTGGTTTACCCTTGTTAAGTAGAAAAACTTTATCTTAGAGTTTTGTATAAATAAGAATCATTTCATTTCATTTGAAACATAGCTCTCCCATTTGGAGAAGAATACTTGTCTAAAATTTGTGCCCTCTTTGGGAAATTTGGATCTCTCTCTCTCTTATGAAAATGTATTTTGGTGATTTCTCTTGGTGTATTGTGGAGCTAAGGTGGTGTGCATCTCTTGGAGACTTATTCTCTTGCTTATGAATGGACATTGCTTAGTGAACTAGGGTTTTATATTGGATCTCTCTTGGAATTGGTAAGAAATTATGTAATTTGTTAGTTATTCTTGCTTGTTTCATAGTGTTATTGGTTGAAACCATAGGAGGATTATAATTGCATACATAGTCCATAAATATTCATCTCATTGCTAGTTGATAAGTCATTTTTCGACAAGGTTGCTAGGAGGAGTACAAGAGAGTACACCCTCCTAGATTTACCTAAGTTTGATTTGCATGCCCTAGGGAGTAAAATGGCTTACACCCCTAGGGATATTGTGGATATAAATCTTAAATCCAAGACTCCTTTTACCCAATATTTTAAAGGCACTAATCTGATTTTTTCATTGGAGAAATAAAATTGCTTGCATTGGGTAACATGATTTTACGATATTTTCAAAATATTTGAAGTGGAATCAATTCTATGCTCTAATAACTTGCTTGAGCCACTAGGGCATATTTTTTTGCCAAGGATATCTTATTGTTGTCATAACTTAAAGCTACAACCCTTAGGGATGCAGCAAACTACTCTATATATTTGAATTTAACTTGCATTTCAACCGTGGAATTTTGCTAGTAAGCCATCACTATCATTCTATTGCTAATTGATGAACCTTTGGTCAGATTACTTGCTTGTTCTCGTGGTTGAAAACTTCATACGACAACTATAGTCACTTGGTTGTTACAACATACTCTGAAAACTTCATATAACAACCCCCTAATACCATTGAAGTTTGTGCTAAAGTATTGGGAACTAATCTACTTGTTTTATGCTTCATTTCTCAATAAATCTGTGATGCTTTGAGTGGTTAAATATGCAGTAATTAGCTTTATTCCTTGTCGATATATAATTTTTTTTTCTGCTGTAGTTTGGGATAAAAAACTTATCTTGCTCATCCACTTAATATTTGAGCTTATATACTTGTCTCTTCTTGTGTCTCAGGCAGGTACAACAATCTTTCCCAGGTACTCAAGCACTTGGAAACCATTAACCATCTCTAAGACTTGTTTCAAAGCCACTTTCCACTTAGTAGTTTGACCTATAGGGGTATCACTTCCACAACACCACTTTCCATTTCATTTCCCCCTAGGGTCACCCAGGATTCCCCCCTTGTGTAGGATTTCTCCTTCACTAAAGTGAGGGGAGAGTTTATCTAAGGTGACAATGGGTAGACTCTCCCATGGTTATCGTCATCTCGTGGATTGGGTCAAGCTTTTCCCAACCTATAGTTTGTGAGATAAAGTTTTGGCGTCATTGTCGAGGAGGAGTTTGAATCCTCTTTCGTTCCCTAAGGACAATTTGGAAATATTTGATCCCAAATCATTTTCACATAAGCTTTCTTGGTGACTCCATTTGAGGGATGTTTCATTTTCTATTTTTTATGAGCTTTTCATAAAGTTCAACTGGCGACTCCATTAAAGTATTACCCTAAGTAATGGAACCATGGTGTCACGAGACTTACCATGGGAATTCCATAAGGTGTACCCTTCTATTGATGTTCATAATATCCCTGGATATCCAAATCATTGCTCTGCGGAGTGGAGGGAAAGTTGCCCCAAGTTCAATGGTGATCCAACTCTAGCAGTCACCCACGTTGTGAAATATATGAAGTACACTTCGAGTATAAATGTATTGCATGAAGATGTGCTAATGAAAAATTTTGTATCTTCTCTAGAATCAAGTCAAAGGAAGTGGCTTGCACACTCGTGTGATCCGAAAAGTATCCGGTCTTCTACAAAAAGAATTGAAAATTTTCCTAGACATTGTCGTCCAACTCCTCAAAATTTGCAAGATACTTTCCAAGAGCTCAAAGACGCTCTTTACAGAGAAGGTTTTTCAGTGGATAAAAATACAATAAGTGAGGAATGTAAAACGGAAGAAGAGTAGAAAACACCCACTACAGAAGAGGTGCTAGAAGAACATATTCATGAAGAAAGTTGCCAAGAAGAAGAAGACCCTAAGGAAGTACAACATCTGAATGAGCAGGATGAAAAATCGGTATCCTTTCTCCCACTTGATGAAGATGAAGTTGTTATTCCTTACCCTTTTCCTACACATGAAGATGAAGAAATTATTATCCTCGATGATGTATATGATCTCATGGAGAACCTCTCTGATGTGTTTGATCAACGTATTGATTCTTTCATACATGTTGGGAGACGTAGATGGGATGCGAAATTGTTTCATTTTTTTTATAGAGATCTCATTTTTGACATTGAAAGTAGCTCTCGCGCAAAAGGGTTTGAGTTTTCATATTCAAAGGACTCATTTTCATGTGCATATGATTCAGATGTTTGGAAACATGATGGTCCATTCGAATATGACTTGTCGCAACATATTTAGGGTGATATTCAATCATCCTTTGGGAGTTGTGATGCATATCCTCTTGGGGATGCAGATTTGTTCTATGAAAACTCCCAATATCCTTCTCCCTTAGATTTATATGGACACCAATATTTTCCCATTCCAGAGAAGTTAAAGATTCATACTACAGAGAAGCAATATTTTCATCTTGGGGATTTTTGCAAGGACTTGCAGGTGATGAAGAAACATATTTTGGTAATTCGAAACGATTATTTCTCTAGACCTGAGCTTGTCCTTTACCTCATCTCTCCCTCTCAAGGAAATCATGGGGTCTCTTTGGGATATCACATATTTTCTCAGTCTTTAGGGAGTAGTGATTATGAGAATGAGGATGAAGATGGATCATCACCTGCATGTGATAGTCTCATTCTGACGTAGATTGATCGAGCTTGTGGATGTTCTTTCCAATAGGATTTCCTCCCTCCCACCCATCTCTGTGAGTTGTTTCCTATGATTGATTATATGCTTCTTCTTATTCATGAGTATTATGTTCTTAAGTTGTCCTTTATATTTTTTTATGATTAAGCACAGGGAAAGGTACCTTGAGAGATGACCAGTTGGTTGTACGACTTCACTTGACATCTACAGGACTTGATTCTTCAGGGCCACAAGCCCAAGGTAAGTAGGTAGGTCATATTTATTTCCCATGCATATACATCTTGCTTTCTCATAGTATTTTAGTTGCATTTCATTTTCATTTTTCTCTATTTTCATATTTCTTTCAGCATACTACATGTTAGTTTAGAAATTTTTGAAAAAATGCTAAAAAAATTCTTTTCTATATTAGTTGTCAATTTTGTAGTTTTTTTTTTTTTTATGTATATGACAAAGGGCGATAGAACCACCCTGGATTTTATGGTTTTATGTTTCAATGTAGGCAGAGGTCCAACCAGGAGATGTTGAGTTTCTCATGCACTATACGGCTAGTACATGTCCTCGAGTAGGAGCCAGATGTTATCCCCAATTTCAAGGGATAAATAAGGAGATTATGTCGTGAGGCCCTCAAGTTGCAGACATGGAGTGCCAAGAGATTGATGGTTGTTATCATCCACTTGCACAGAAAGAGGCCCACTTCACTACAATAGATCTTAGGTTCATCATGATGGTATCCACCACATCAGCATGTTTCCGTAAGATGATGGGTCTTGATCCATGAGGTACAATTCAGGTATTGTGGTAAGTGTCACTTTAATATTTCAGGAATTTGAGTATGTTGCATTTAAATATGCTTTTGATTACAGAAGGTTTGCTTGAAAGTTATGCTCTTTTCCCTATTTCACCTTGGTGGTTGACATTGTTCCCTAGTAAGTGGTCACCCTTAGGGATGGGTTTGCTACTGGGAGGTATTATTGACAAGTCATCGTGCCACTCCTAATCATACTTATCATTTTTCATCAATTCACCCCTTATTCATCTATTTATCTTTTGGGATGTTTGGGTGTATTGACCCAAGAAGGGATTGTACCTCATTTCATGGGAAGAAGGGGATGAAGGCCCAGAGGTTTGTAGCTGGAAAAAGATAAGATCCAATCATAAACCTTCTAGATGCTCGTCCATGGATCCCAAGGACAATGAAACGTCTCTCATAAGAAATTGATGGGACCCATGAAAAATAACAATATAAAAATGCCAACCAGGGTAGAGCGTGTGTGGGAAATGTTTTTCATGCTTAGGTAGAAGTCCCACACATTGTCTTCAACTTAGGGAAGAACAATGTGACTAGGGTAGAGTCAAGGTGGGCAATGTTTTTCATGCTTAGGTGGAAACGCCACCTTGGCTTCAACTTGGAAACATCTTAAAAACAAAAGGCAATAAATGGGCTTGGAAAAAGGATGCATTGAAAACGAAGGTGCATCACATCCTATATAAAGGTAGCCATAAATGAGATGATGCAAACCCTTGTATGTCACGAACCCTGTGCCCAAAATTTTTAACCCCCCATCCACTTCATCTTCTCCACATGACTTACAGAGGTTTCCACCTAGGAAACAATGTTTGACTTAAGGAATGATTCACCCAATAGGTCACTTTGTCAACCCTCCCATACCCAAACTTGGAAAATTGCATAGGGTATTTGAGCACCTGTTTAATTTAATGAGGTAGTTTTTGATGTACATTCTTAATTGACTCTTATATTAAATGTTATTTTAATTTCCATGATGCGTTTACTTGAGATCCTTGGAAGGCGCACTTGTATGTCTTTCTGGGACCTTGACTTGCATAGGGTCTTTGAGCACCTGTTTAATTTGATGAGGTAGTTTTTAATGGACATGCTTGAATGGCTCTTATATTAAATGTTATTTTAATTTCCATGATTCTTTTACTTGAGATCCTTGGAGGGCGCACTTGTCTGTCTTTGCAGGACCTTGATTGGTGGATGATTTGGAGGAACAAGCACAGCTTGGACCTTCATTGGTGCAAGAATCCCACAGGTTGGATACCATGGCCCACACACTGAATGATGATGATAGTCTTTGGAGGCTTGAGAGATACCTTAGAAGACCTCTCTTATCCCTTCAACACCCCAATGATTTTCCTTGGAGGCTACAACACTACATCTTGGGGCTTGACGTCCTGTTGGGGCTACAGTTTAGTGGTGGTGGTGTTGATGTTGACATTTGGCACCTTTTGAGGAAAGAGAATCATTTTCTTGATGGATAAGACCCTAGTGCATGAGAAGGAGGCATTTTTAGGCCCAACATTTTGTCTCCAAGATCAACGAATTTCTCCAAGTGCCAAAACATTGTCCTAAAGGGGTGACATCATGTCGTTTTAGGATTTTTCTTATGTGAAAATTAAAATTAAAATTGTAAAGGGGAAAAATAAAGGGAAATGTCTCCCTTATTTTGTGGTTTACCCTTGTTAAGTGGACAAACTTTATCTTAGAATTTTGTATAAATAAGAATCATTCCATTTCATTTGAAACATAGCTCTCCCATTTGGACAAGGATACTTGGCTGAAATTTGCACCCTCTTTGGGCAATTTGGATCTCTCTCTTATGAATGTCTTTTGGTGATTTTTATTGGTGTATTTTTTGGATAACGTGGTGCTCATCTCTTGGAGACTTCTTCTCTTACTTATGAATGGACATTGCTTGGTGAACTAGGGTTTTATATTGCATCTCTCTTGAAATTGGTAAGAAAAATCTGCAATTTGTTAGTTCTTCTTGAGTGTTTCATAGTGTTATTGGTTGAAACCCTAGGAGGAGTATAAGTGCATACACCCTCCATAAAACTTCATCCCATTTCTAGTTTATAAGTCATTTTTTGACAAGGTTGCTAGGAGTACAAGGGTGTACACCCTCCTAGATTTACCTAAGTTCGATTTGCATGCCCTAGGGAGTAAAATAGCTTACACCCCTAGGTTTATTGTGGATCTAACTCTTAAATACAAGACTCCTTTTACCAAATATTTGAAAGGCACTAATATTAGTTTTGCATTGGAGAAATAAAATTGCTTGCATTGGGTAACGTGATTTTACGAGATTTTTAAATTGTTTGAAGTGGAATCAATTTTATGATCTAATAGCTTGTTTGAGCCACTAGGGTGTCTTATTTTTCTAAGGATATATTATTGTTGTCATAACCTAAAGCTATATCCATTAGGGCTGCAGAAAACTACTATGTATTTTTGAATTTAACTTTCATTTCAACTGTGGAAATTTGCTAGTAAGCCATTACTATCATTCAGTTGTTAATTGGTGAACTTTTGGTCGAATTACTTGCTTGTTCTCGTGGTTGAAAAAATATGCTGTAGAAAATATTTTATACAACCACTTGTATGTTACAAAAATACTCATAAAACTTCATACAACAGCCCCCTAATGCCACTGAAGTTTGTGCTAAAGTATTGGTAACTAATCTACTTGTTTTATGCTTCATTTCTAAATAAGTCTTTGATGCTTTGAGTGGTTAAATATGTGGTAATTAGCTTTATTCATTGTTGATATATACTCTTGTTTACTGTTCTGTTTTGGGACATCAAGCTTAACTTTATTTTCCACTTAATCTTTGAGCTTGTATACTTGTCTCTTATTGTGTCTCGGGCAGGTACAACCAGTTTTCGTAGGTACTCAAGCACTTGGTAACCATTAACCATCTCTGAGAGTTGTTTCCAAGCCACTTTACACTTATTAGTTTGACCTATAGGGGTATCACTTCCATAACACTACCTTCCATCTCATTTCCCCCTAGGGTCACCCAAGATTCCCCCCTTGTGTAGGATTTCTCCTTCACTAAAGTGTGGGGAGGTTTTATCTAAGGTGACAGTGGGAAGACTCTCCCACAGTTATCGCCATCTCATGGATTGGGTCGGGCTTTTCCTAACCTATATTTTGTGCCACAACAGAGCCGGTGAATTTTTTAGATAAAAGGGGAATTTTTGAATCAAATGAATAGTATAGCATAATCAGAGTCTATTTCTCTCTAAAAGCCCCAATTTATCGTTCATTTTATGTATCAGATAAGATATTCATGTTAGAACTCTGTAGACAATACAAATTTTGGGCCAACTTCTTTAATCAAAAGAAGAATTTCAATGCATTCCATTCTTGTGGAAAGTTGGCGAGATTTCATTGAAAAATGCTTCAAAGATTGATGAATTTGCAACCCAGTTTGATCACTGTAATCTTAAATTGGAAAATCAAGTGAAAGGGTTTGACCCCCAACAATATTTTATGAATCATATGGTATTTATAGGTTTCAGCGTGTCATACATAAATAGTTTTATATATGGAGAAGAAGAAAATGATGACAATAACTCTAAAGAAGTGTTAGTTGCAGATCCTGAGACTATTATCAATACAAATGAAGCACATCATCAACATGGAGGGTTATCAATGAAAGGAATACAACGTCTCAAATTTATTCTTAGAGAAGTGGCACATCCAAGAAGAATCCCCAAACTTGTTTTCAAGAAAAACAAAAATCTTTGATTGAGAATTAAAGTGATGGGGATGATCCTCATCATCCCAAAAATAATATTGAAAAACCCACAAATTACCGATAACTATTAAGAGGAAAAGAAAAAATAATCAACAGGAAGTGGAAGAAGTCATACCTGATGCAGATGTTCTTCTTGAAGACATGGAGTTGGATGCAAATATAGAGGATATAGAGTTTCCAGATGATGAGCAGATGATTCAAGAGAATCGAGAAGTAGTAGGAGAACTGATGACTCAAGAGCATTTCTTTTATGAAGAAGAATCATTGACCCTCCATAGTGAATTATTTGATAAAGATTTAAAGAAGCTAGTATTTGAATGAGTAAATTCAAAAGGAAAAAGATCCCAAGGGAAAGACACAAAGCTAGATTTGAATGGAGTGCGGACATCGAGAATTTCCTAAATGCATAAAGCTACCAGGGATGCTAGTATCAGTGGATGGATCAGAAGCTGAAAATGCAAGGCTCAAAGAAATAATTAAGAAATTGGAATATGCTTTGATGCCACCTCCTATATTTGTAATTCTAATTTCTTGTATTCAATCTCGGAGAAATCCCAACAGAACACCCGACTTGAAGTTGAAAGGAACATCAAGTTTGGTGGTTGTAATTAGATGGTTAATCAGAGAAATATTAAAAAAAGAATGTCCCTTATTTTAGAGGCATAGGATGTAGGGAATAATATTGTTTCTTTTGGTTCTAAATTAAAAAATTTAAGATAATATCTCCAAGAAGACTTAAACAACGAAGAATATTTCTACAAAGATGGTGTAATCACATTTATTTTAAAAGTTTATGGTATGAATGAGTTGAAAAGAAAATAAAAGAAAACCTGCCTTCCCCAACTTGAATAAAACAGTTGAAAGCTTGATGGATAAGAAAGATAAAGGTGCTAAAAGAAATATTGGATGATTGCGATGCTTTGGTCATAAAAAAGGAAGCACTTTGTCACAGATTGACTGCAATAGATCTGGCAGGGACTACAAGGGAGGTCCAAGACCCGAAATTAATTTTAAATTCCATATTTATGACAAGGAAATAGTTTGAGGAACATGTGAAAATATTAAAAGACATATCAACTGAAAAAATTAATAATATGATTGATATATTGAGTATGAAATTTAAAGTTGGTTTGTGAATTATGTAAATAAAAATGAGGATATTAAAGATACACTCCACCAAATTTCAATTAAATTAAAAGAATTGGAAAGCACAATATTTGATATCAAAGTTAGACAAGAAATAAATGTTGTGCCAATGAAAGAATGTATTGAAAATTGGTTGAAACAAGTTATTATCAAGATAACCGAAGAATATCAGTTAGAGGAAGTTTGCACTGGTTGAGAAACCGCAACAATAGATTATACAAAACAAACATCAGCAAGAAATTGAGTGAGAGAGATTCAATCACAATGAGTAACACGAATCACATTCTTCCCAATTCATTTCTCTTCCCATTTAGAAAATCATCCAGTTTTGTTTTATCTTTCTCAAGAAAAATGTAACTGATTTTTTGATCCTTCTCTTTTGTCTTGTTTTCAGGTCCATCGGTGTCCATGTTTCTTTTCTTTATTTTAAGGTCTGCGAAATCTTGATCCCAATCCAAATTTGGACAAACACATTTTTATTTCCAAGACTATCAAAGACTTGTATTATTTTTTGATAAATCCAAGAGAACTACTTCGGGGATAAACATTAATTATATCTTTTGAAACTCTGAATTTTTAGCATTAGATATTTGAAGTTTCTCCTATCATGTTCTCTTTTGTTATCAATGAAGAGATTTTTTTTTTTTTTATGATATGTGGGCCCTTCATCTTTATTTCCTTGAATGTGATAAAAAAATATTTGAAACTGTGATGGATGTGAGATTCATGTTATATTTTATGTAGTTATTTTCCTTGTACCATATTTATGTAAACATATTATTTTATGAGCGAAAGTTTATGGTCCATTTCTCAGGAATTTTTTATGCATGTATATTATTTTCAGTATTTTTATTTATTTATATGACAAATATTTGTAGTTTGTTATTTAGCACTCTCCTATTTTAATATTGTTATATCAAGATATTCAAAGATAAATCTTTAAAGAATACAAAGAAGTACCACCTCTATAAAAACGAAGGGGAATTTTTAATCCTCGTGAGGTTGTTGTTTCGATCTTAATTGATTCAAACATCAACACCT
This sequence comes from Picea engelmannii, assembly GCA_009831015.1. Classification (NCBI taxonomy): domain Eukaryota; kingdom Viridiplantae; phylum Streptophyta; class Pinopsida; order Pinales; family Pinaceae; genus Picea; species Picea engelmannii. Next base: position 881,822 of record ML777227.1, on the reverse strand, counting down.
CCATGAGTGACTTGCATTCCCAAGAAACACATTTTCCAAGAAATGATTGAAAAGTTGTTTCAACATAGGTCGGACCACTCTCCCAACTAACTACTTCATTTTGGAACATGGTGAAGAGCATCCAACAAAGTCCTGAAACCAAATTCCTATAGAAGTTGTGCTTTGATACCACCTTTCCTACAGAAAGGGGGTGACGCATATGCCCTAATAACACCTATCATGAACCTAAGAGTCTTTCCTAAAATGTTTTATTTTTCCATCCCCGATTGTGCATAATCACCTTTCCTTGACCACAGCGGTTTGACCATCCTATGCCTACTACAACCAAACTATGCCTCTTTACTTAAATCCTACCCATAACTATGCCTTAAGATATAATTTTTTAGTTGTGCAACTAAGTTCAACACAACCAAGTTCTCTAACAATAGGCACATGTTAAATTGTGGCCTTAAATCGTCCTAGAAATACTTTTACACTTAGCCAACTATTCAATAGTACTTATCCATACAATGCATTGCAAGGAACATGAACATTAATTCAAGTAAATATACCACAACAAAAAATGCATGGGTGGCACCCAAGGTGGAGGCCTTAACTTTATTAATATGAAGAATGTTACAAAGATACAACAAGGGGCATAGCCAATTTCCTGCAACTGTTTTACAAAATACAAATATTCAAGGCACAACTACCTATAACACTTTTCAGTCCAACCCTTGAATCATCTGACGACCTATTTCTTGCAAGTACTATCTCTTTTACAATTCACTCAACCAGGGTCCAAGTGGTCCACTATGCCAACCTTATACTTAGCATAATCACATAACTCCACATCCAAAATGGACTGAATGTGAAATGTTTCTACCATACTATGGAACACGCAACCCCCTGGGTCCACATGTATGGATAATGTGCCCAAGGCATCCCAATCTTGCATAAAGGAAACTCTAGGATGAGTCGTCACTCTGTCCAACATCTGGGCACACATCCTTTATCCTTGTAACCTACTACTACAATCTTTCATTCCTACCTTAGCCAATTAGGCAGGGATGTGTATTTCCATCCACAGGAAAAGGCTTTACAACAACCCTCTAACATGAATACATACCAACATGTATTACCAAAGTTGCATATCCACTCCAAATATTTGTCTACACTTCATAACTAGGATACCTTCTCCCCATTTAATTAAAGTTGATACATTGGGAACCCCAACACTTGATCCCTTGATTGGTGTTGAGTTAAACCTTACTCAGTTATTGGGAAATGTCACAAGAGTCCAAAGTTTGAAAATTTTGTTTTGCATGGCATCAACATTACATATGCTACTTTATGATGCAATCATATAGAAACTTCCCTACTCACTAACACCCAATTATACCAGAAACTTCACATATCATATTCCCATAATGATGAAACCTCTCATCATGGGTGCCCTATTTGTATCGAGAATAAATTTATTGGGTTGTGTGAGATGTGCATCCCAATTTCCCCGAATTCCCCATGCTTCCCACCCATGTCTCAAGAGCTTCTATGGGATCACACTAAATGGTCCAAGCATAGAAAATACATTATCATTCACATATACAACACAATGGATCCATACATAAAATTGCACAAGCATATGGCAAAGGAAAAGGCCTTCAATGAACTGACTTAACAATATCATAAGGACAACTTGGACTCGGTGAAAAATAATTGTCGGGAGCAATTCCATTTATCCACCATAAGTTTCCTTTCCCACATCATTACATAATAACTTCAACCAAGTCTATATTAATTCACCACCCACAATAACAACCTAGTATGATTTCAATAGAGAGTGTTGCTACTATGATGACTAGAAGTCGAGCTCCTAGGATACACCAAGGAGGATAATAAATTGCAGCGACACAAAGTTTAAAAAAAAAGGTCTATGAGGGATTCAATATCAATCTAAGGTTAGTGCTTGGAATAGTGTGAACTCAATTTCAAGTATATTTATGACATATGGAAGCATTTATTTTTAGTATGTAAACATGCAATAGATAATTCATTTCTGAATGAAATTAGTTTCATGTAACTCCATATAACTTGTAACTATGTAAACAAACTCTTATATGACAACACAATAAGGTAATGAGGCATAATCCTTGGGAAACTCAAAATTATGTGACTCTTCCTTCCTTCTCTTTTTTGTCCTATTAATGTGTGGACTGCTAATACAATTTTTTTTTACACAGTAATGTATCATGTTATCATAGCCAATCTAGCTCTTGGAGGGTTGACTTTAATTTTTGTTGAAAGAAAATGGTGTTTTCATGGTTTATCCAAGATAACATTGAAGCAGGTCAAGGAAAAAAGACCCAAATTGAGGTTTATGTGTGACCAAGAAATTATTGTGATGGATTCTATGGATATCTCCACCAAAAAGTGGCCAAAGTAGTGAATCTCCTCAATGGAAAAGGGTTTACCATGTGGAGAAGGAAAATAGAGATGGCTTGTTAAATTTTACCCTACAAGAGAGAGATAAAGACAAGCATGCACACATATATCAAAGACCAAATATGACATCTATATTTCTATTTTAGATAGTAGTGCATCATGTTATTATAGCCAAGTTGGCTCTTGGAGGGTCCATTTTAATTGTTGTTGAGAGAAAATGGTATTTACTTGGTTTATCCAAGAACACAATAGGAAAAATAGGCCAAAATTAAGGTTTTTTTGAAGTGAATTTGATCCGAAATGGATTATTATATAATTTTGTATCTATCTTGGTCCTTTCTAGGTGGAAAAATTGGAGGAATTGGCTTGGAGGGCCCATTTTAGGGTGGTAGGTCACAATTTGTTGATTTGGGGTCCAAAACCTTCTAGGGCTAGTTTGAGGCACCAAACAACACTTTTTGGGGTCAAAACTTTGCAAGCATAGCTCTTATCCCTTCAATGTTGTTCTACACATTGAAATGTTTTCAACGATGTGAAAATCACCTCAATCAAAGTTCGTATGTGGAAGTTATGCCTCCCGCAATTTGACCTATCATGTTCATCACCATGGTTCTTGAGTGTATATCATGTTAGCCTCCATTACTCACACGTGGGGCATGTGGAATTTCAAGAAGATTCTAGAGGGTCCAAAACCCTAACATTAATTGAGGGTTGAGGCATGAAAAAATCCTAACCCTAACCCTAGACGATTATCATTTTATGTTAAATATTGGGCCGCTAGGAAGAGAAAGGGTTTCATTCTTTTAATATTATTACTATTCCATAGTTGAGAAGAGAATTTATAAGTGGTATATCGAATCATAACATAGGAGGTAGAAGATTAGGTAGCAACCATTCAAGCCACAATGTCCTTAGCAACTCCATAGTGAGTGCCCATTTCCTTGTACTTGCATTTCATCACTGAAAAAAAAGACAGAAAAGCATAACCATCACCTTCTAGATAGGTTTTCTCATGTATTGCATTCCCTAGGTCACATCTTGTGGTTATTTGTGTGGATGGTATGTTCATTTGCTTGATATTTCATTTCAATTTCAATTATTTCCATAAATGTGAGGGCTCGGCTAGCAATAACAAATCTAAGATCTAAAGTAATAAGCTACATAATAAAATATTCCAGTATATTGTAAGATATGTTGGGACAGGAATGTAACGTCCCCCAACCCAAATTAGGAACATTATAGTCTGGAATACTCATAAATTAAAATTTTCTGCTAATAAATCAATTTCTTGTAGCTTTCATCTATGAGTTACAGCCAAAAATAACTATTGTCTACTACCATTTATTCAATACATTTACAGTAAGATAAATAGAAATGAAATGCAGTTTAATAACTCACACAACAACATTTAATATTTCTCATACACAGAGATCATGCACAACAATAGCACATGTAAAATAACACAACAACAAGATAAACCACTTCTTTTAAATCAGTTGTGCAACCAACTTATTGGGACGGATGTTCCACCCAACCATAGACTGACTATTAAAAATATCAACATCCAGTAACCCCCAAGATGAGTCTAGAAATCAACAAAAGAGGGTGGTCTCTCGTTGTCCACTCACAGCTCATAGAACTCAAACCCCACTGGTATCTTCCTACAATGATCCTAATTGTACACCGGCTCTCTTCCTCTCAACCTCCCTAACCCGAGGAATGTATGCCTTCACTGATATCAATCCCTTGGGCATCCCATTTGTTTATTAGGGTCTCTCTAGCACAGGTAACAAGGAATCTCTTAGTTGGGAACTCAAGGGAACTTGCTGCTAGGAGAATTGTCAGCAAACAACAACAAACACTTGTTGTTTTAGTGCAACTCACTCAGGAGTTCACTCTTCGGGCCTGACAACCCGGCTCTTAAGTATTCAACTCCAATTCATTCCAAATACACTCCAACATGCTCTAGAATTCTCCCTCTGTGGTTGCACTAGCTCCAAGCTCTCTATCTTCCTCTCTACTTTCTCCTCATGCACAAAACATCCTTGTGTAAAATTGTTGTCCCAACCCATACGAATGTCATCTCCTTTGGATTTCTTTCTTGAATCGCATACTTCCCCAAGAAGATTGCACTCATCTCCCATGTGCCCAATAACTATGGGATGTGACTACTCACAAAATTTAGGAAAATGGGTTGAATTAATATATATGGGTGATTCCCCTTGGACCCCCTCTTAGGAATTATCTTAGACCCTCCCCTCTCTTGTGGATTAATTCAACCTCTATCTCTCTCCATGTCCCCTTAGTAGCTGACATCACATTTTATTGTTAAAAACATAGAAATACACTTCGCATATTACATTTATTTGGTCGTAGCCACATATTATATCTACATAAGCATTAGTTAAGTTGGGGATTATAGTGGGGATATTTCATTCCCCCTCCCTTACAATTGTGTGTCGTCCTCGGTGCACACTATGTCAATATACATTTACAATTTTACATCACAATACTTAGAAATTAAAATTGTGCAATTTTACAACTCTAGCAACAGTTCCAACCATAATCTCTTGCTCCTCTCAACTTTTTTACCCAAGGAATGCACCATTCGTTTATCAAGGATAATCCAAGGAATGTACCATTCGTTTATCAGAATTAACCCAAGGAATGAACCATTCTTTTATCAGGTTCCCCAGTGTAGTTAGCTAGGACTCTGAGATGTGGTTCCAGAACTCTAGTTGCTCAAAATAGAGTCTTGCATTATGTTTTCTTCAAAATAGAAAAAAAATTGTGGGTATTCTTCCCGCATGTTTTATTCATTTCCCATGTAGCATATTCAGGACCATAGCAGGTTCATTGAACCTTTACCATCCCTATGGCTTTGTTCTTGATCACTTGGAATTTTCGATCCAAGATGCATACTAGTTACACCCGAAAATCCCCTTCGTGCTCCACGTGGATCACATTCCAATCAATTGTGTGGTTAATTTCAAATACATATTTCTTTAATAATGATACATGAAACACATTATGCACTCTCATTGATGCGGGAAATGATAGCATATCTACAACTAACCCTATATTTTCTAATATTTCAAAAGGTCCACGATATCTTTTTGCCAATTTCAATAAACTTCCTAATCTTAACAAACTTACTTTCGCCTTCACTTTTAAAAACACATGTTCGCCCACATTGAAATCTCTAAACACTATATTCTTGTCTGTGTAGATTTTCTTCCTATCTTGGGAAGCCTTTAAATTCTTCTTTATCTTTTCCATCTTCTCTTCCATTTCCTTCAACTAATATGGCCCAACAATTGATTTATCTGTTGATTTATCCCAAGTTACTGGTGTTTTTCACTTTCTTCCGTACAATGCTTCAAATGGACTCATTTTTTATGAGGCCTGATACCCATTGTTGTAGGAAAATTCAACCAAATGAATATAATATTTCCACTTTTACGGTTGCTCAATCACATACATTCTGAGCATGTCCTCAATTATCTTGTTAGTCCTCTCGATTTGACTTCGGATGATACGTTGCACTGAGATTTAAATTTTTCCCAAAGCCCTTGAACAAACCTTTCCAAAAATTGGAAGTAAACTTTGGATATCTATCTGAAACTGTTACCTTAGGCACCCCATGTAGCCTAGCAACTTCCTTCATATATATTTATGCAATATTGGTTTCCTTGTGTGTTGTATTCAGTGGAATAAAATGCACTGCCTTAGTTAATTTCTCCACCACCACCATGATGAAATCATGATGCTTCACTGTTATAAGGCAGCGTAGTAATAAAATCAAGTGTGACAACTTATCACTTCCATTCTGGAATTGGCAATGGTTGTAACAAACGTGTTGCATGTATATGCTTTGTTTTCACCTTCTGGCACTCTAGACATTTGGTTATGTAATTAGCCACTTCTTTCCTCTTTCCCGGCCAAAATTATTGGCTTCTCACAATTGCAATTGCCTTGTGATATCCTAGGTGCCCAATATATGTCACATTATTTATTTCCTTCAACACTACATTTTTCAACTCATGAGAATTTGGCACATATACTTTTCCTTTGTACATGAGAATCGCATCTTCTTTCAGCTCATAAAAATTAAATTTCTGGTGAAAAATTCCTTATTGCAATGTTTCTTTTATTTTGAGATATTGTTGATTTGAATTTGATGCTTCAACAATTTTGTCTTTCATATTTGTCTTGTACATGATGATGGCTGCAATATGCACTTAATGAGCTCTCTTGCTAAGTGCATCAACCACTTGATTTTCCTTGTCTTTTGTATGCTTAATTTCAAATTCATACTCACTAAGAAATTTCAGCCATCTAGTTTATCTGGCATTTAATGTTGGTTGGCCAAAAAAATGTTTCAGACCACAGTGGTCTATCCTTAGCTCAAATTTCTTCCCAATGAGGTAATGTCTCCACATTTTGAATGCATGTACAATTGTTGCTAACTCTAGATCATGGGTAGTTTAATTTCTCCCATGTTATTTTAATTTTTTGGATCCATAGCATACCACATGATCCTTTTGAATGACAACTCCCTCGAGTCCTTCTTTACATGCATCGGTGCACAGAACAAAATATTCATATGGATCTGCAATCTTCCATATTAGTGCACTTGTCAATGTGTCTTTTAGTTGTTGAAAACGCTCTTCACACTTGGAAGTCCATTCGAACTTCACTCCCTTCTTTTTCAAAGAAGTGATTAGACTTGCAATCTTTGAGAATAATTTTATGAATCTTCGGTAATAACCAGCAAGACCCATGAATGATATGACCTCTGTGACATTTATTGGCGTTGGCCATTCTCTAATGACCTCTATATTTTCAGGATCAACTTCTATCCCTTTTGTTGAAATTATATGCCCCAAGTAGTGAATCTTCTTTTGATAAAAGATGTACTTACTTAGCTTAGCATACAATTTATGTTCTCTTAAAACTTGCAACACCCTTCTTAAATGTTTCTCATGTTCCTCTTATAACTTAGAGTAGACAAGTATATCATCTAGGAACACAATCACAAACTTGTCCAAGTACTCCCTGAACACTCCATTCATCAAACACATAAAGGTTGTTGGGGCATTTGATAGTCCAAATGGAACTACCGTGAATTCATAATGCCCATATATTGTCCAGAATGATGTCTTGTTGATGTCTTCTTCCTTTATCCTCACTCGATGATAGCCCGATCTCAAGTCAATATTGGAAAAATTCGTGCACCATTTAGTTGGTCAAACAAATCATAAATTCTTGGAAAAGGGTAATTGTTCTTTATGGTGACCTTATTCCATTGTTTGAAATCAATACTCATCCTTAAAGTTCCATCTTTCTTCTTCACAAAAAGGAATCTCCAAGGTGACACACTTGGGTGTATATACCCCTTCTTTAAAATCTCTTCGAGTTGCATATGTAACTCTTTCAATTCTAGTGTGCCCATTTTGTATGGTTCTTTGGACACTGGGGCATCTCCTGGCACTAAATCAATAGAGAAATCAATGTCTCTCTTTGGTGGAAATTTGGGGATTTCCCTAAAAACATCTTCAAAATACCTTAAGGTCAGATGGTCTTCAATTCTTTCCACTTTATCTTTGGCTTCCTCTTCAATATGGGCTACAAAAATTTGACATCATTTCCTGAAATTCTTATTCAACTACATGGCTCAAATCTCTCTAACAGTTACAGCTTTTGGAATGCCTTGAATTTTTATTTGTTTCCCTTCTTCATCAATACATGTGATTGTATTGTTGTAATAGACAATGAAATCATGGTGTTTTTCCAACCAATCCATGCCAATTAGACAATCATTTGAACCAAATGGTATGATGTTTACATCTACCTTGGTGTTGAGTCCATCCATGACTATCAGACAATCTTTAACCAACTCATTGATCTTTATCTTAACTCCTGTGGATAATTGAACTAACCAATATTTCTTATGCTTACTTCTTTGGAAGTTAAATATTTCAACAATACTAGAGTTTATGTAACTACGACTGGCTCCAGAATCAATTAAAATTGCTAGAGGATGGTTATCAATCTTACCTTCCACATCAATCATGGGAGATTGATACTTTGCTTGCTTGTTGTCCAAGGCTGCATAAATATTTGGAATGATTCCTCCCATGTCTTCCATTGTTTCAGCTTCATGAATATTGTAGAAAGTCCTCATTCTTTTTCCTTTATGAGGGCAATCCCTATATAAATGATTTCCCTCACATCCCCGGCATTGTACAGGTTGGTGCCTTGGCCTTTTCACAAATGAATCTATAGTCTTGTGTTCATTTTGGGTTAATTGACCTTGTTGATTTGCTTGGGAGTTGTTCTTGAAAAAGGGTGGCTTAAAACCTTTCTATCTTTTTTATTTTTTACCCTTCATATTTTCATTCCAAGTTTTTTGGAAAACTGACCTTCCTCTGCTTTACTCATAAAGATTCATTTCTCTCCTTAAGGTTTCCTCAATGGTATTGGAGTTATCATATTGAATATTGTAACTATAGAAGGAGGGTAACCTACTTAAAAACCTTTGGATTTTAACTTTCTCATCCTTGATGAAGTCAACATACTTCAACAATTCAAAGAACCTATTTTCATATTCGTCCATTGTCATGCTTCCCAACTTGAGTTCAAAAAAAATATTTCATCTTCCTTTCATAGTAAAGCTCGGACAAACATTTTTCTTCAAAATATCCTTTGAATTAATTATGCATCATATTCAAACTTTGAATTATCTCCTCTTGATCCTTCATAATCCTTTCATTATCATATATGTCGCTCTGCACTTCCCTGTGTAGGCTTCTCATAGTTACATGCTCGTGTTTGTCTCTTCTTCCATTGGACTGTGTTTCATCATTTCCCATGCTGACATGGAAACCTTTTATCTATTCCTCATGGTTGTAATATCCCTGAGCATCTTACATAACCCCAATCCTCATATAAGAAACAAATTTTCTTTCATGTACCTCTAATTATAAAATAAATGTGCATGTAATAATTATTATTAGAACATGCATAACATAAAACATTTTATTCATTAGAATACATGTTATTTCTTCATTCATTTATGAAGGAAAAACTGCATCAATTCAATTTTGATTCCTTAGATGCATTCCTCTTTAAAACATATTTCCAACGATTGTACTCATGCTTCATTCTGAGTTCTGAACATAAATTTACAATATTTATATTTTGTAATTTCCACTCTTTTACTGCTACAGAAATCTCTTTATTAATTTCTGGAAAATTTTATTGCCCAAATCAAAATTTTGATAGATTTCTTCTACTCCTCAATACCTTTCTAGGGACTATTCTCTTTCTCAATGTCGATCTCTGAGATGAAAGTTATGGTACGGAGAAGTTTAGGTTGTTTTACCCAATTTATCCATGCATGTTACAAGTGTCTTATTTATCTTCCTGTACATTTTTCATGTACCCGTAACCCAAATTTGGCTCCATCGATGGCTTTTATGGGTCATAATATTTCCATAGAATACTCTTTCACCCCAAACAGACGTCTGAGCATGGAGTTATTCCCTCTGGAAGTAAATTTGTGCCAAAATTTTACCCTTGCTATTTTGGTTGTAACTTTCTCATACGAGCTTTGTTTTATGAACAGTTTATCTCATTAAATAGCTCTCTCCGAGTTATTTTATTTGAGTTGCAAAGACATAGTGTACTTTAATACATTCTACTCTCATGAGTTTTTATTGGCTAAAAACGTCGTTCATGCGCTCAAAAATGCCCCGCAAGATAATAACCTTCAAAAACTACAAAATTTCGCATAAGTTTTACTATGTTAACAACCTTTAAATATGAGTCGTCGATCTCAAAATCGGGTGAAATCGAAGTCATTGATCTGACTCCATCAGTCAATCAACACTTTCCTTTCGGTGCACATGACACTTTCCCCAAACTTTCGACCCGACCGTCGACCATCGACCCAACTCCTCGACAACCAATTTGCACCCCTCCAAACCATCTGACCCGACCATCGGTCATCGAAAATTTCCATTAGTGCATGGAACTCTTCACTAATCCAACTGACACCCGACCATCAGCCCATCGACCATTAGTCATCCCCATCGATTGAAAAAAACACTTTTGTAGTTTGACCAACCCAACCATCAACCATCAGCCATCCCTATTGGCTGATGTGGCATGACATGTGGATGTTGACACGGCATGAAAAGTCATCATGAGGTGTCAACTTGGATAACATTGCATGACACGTAGATGTTGATGTGGTGTGACATGTCATCACCCTCTTTCCTCTATCGTCCATCGACCCTTTCCCTTGGATGACCCGAACACCTCGTCGAATTCATTCGACGCCAGACCATCGTCCCAGCGACCATCAACAACTTTTCTTTCTTGATTTGAAACACTTCGTCGAATAAGTTGATGCCCGAACACCAACCCATCGACAATCGGAGATTTCCATTGGCGATTGAAAACACTTCATTGGATTCGGTCGACGCCCAACTGTCAGCCATTGGTGGTCAGAGATGTCTTCTGGACGAACCAAACTCTTCACCATTTCGGCCAACCCGACTATCGACCATTGGCGATTTCTCTTAGAAAAATTCCACAAATAGAATTTTCTTACCAAAATCCTTGACGAATCTAAGTTGTCGATCTTCAAGCCAAGAAGATCTTGACCATCGATTGGATTCCTTCACAACCCTCTGAAATTCAATCCTGACCATTGATCTACTCAAACTTTCAAATGATAGAAACCTAATGAATTTTTAAATTTTTCACGAAGAATATCTACCATCGATCTCGAGATAAAAAGTGATCTCGACCGTCGATTCGCCAAACTACTTGCAACTCCACAACAACCATTAAACTCGAAATTCGACCATTCTAAGTCGAATTCATCTCTGCAACTTTGCATATTGGATCCATTAAACCTCTTAAACAAATCTGAGTCATTTAAATTCGAATCTTGCTCATGAATTTGGGGATTTCTCTCAGATTTTTCAACATTTTTCCCCAAATTTGTCATAGACAAAAAATACAATAGAAAATTTGTCAAATTCGCATTGGTTCGAGCCCATACAAACCCGGTGTTGAACCTGAGGCTCTATACCATAATGTAACATCCCCTATCCCAACTGAGGAACATTACGGTGTAGACTACTCATAAATTAAAACTTTCTACTAATAAACTGATTTCATGTAGTTTTCATGTACAAGTTACAGCCAGAAATAACTATTATCTATTACCATATATTTAATACATTTACAACAAGATAAATAGGCATGAAATGCATTTTAATAACTCACACAACAACATGTAATCTTTCTCATAAACATAGATCATGCACAACAATAGCAGATGTAAAATGACACGGCAACAAGATAAAACACTTATATTTTCAATTTGTTGTGCAACCAACTGCTTGGGACGAACGTTCCACCCAACCATAAATTGATTGTTCCAAATACCAATATTCAGTTACCCTCGAGCTGAGCCTAGAAATCCACAAAAGATGGTGGTCTCTCACTATCCACTCATGGCTCATAAAACTCGCAACCCACTGGTATCTTTCATACAACTATCCTAATTTTCCACCAGCTCTCTTCCTCTCAACCTGCCCAACCCAAGGAATGTACCCCTTCACTAATCCCAGTCCCTCGGGCATCCCATTTGCTTATCAGGGTCCCGTTGGCATAGGTAACCAGGAATGTCTTAGATGAGAACTCAAGGGAACTTGTTGCTAGGAGAACTACCAGAAAACAATAACAAACACTTGTTGTTTTAGTGCAACTCACTCTTCAGACCTGACAACCTGTCTCTTCAATCTCCAAATCCAATTCGCTCCAAATTCGCTCCAGTATGTTCTAGAATTATCCCTTCATGGTTTCACTAGCTCCAAGCTCTCTTTCTTCCTCTCTACTTTCTCCTCATGCACAAAACCACCTTGTGTAAAATTGTTGCCGCAACCCATACGGATTTCTTATCCTTTGGCTTGTTTTCTTGACTCTCACACTTCCACAAGTTGATTGTACCCATCCCCCATGTGCCCAATAACTATGGGATGTGACTACTCACACCCACCCTCTTACATGTATTCAATGATTGGATTTGGGAACACTTAATCAGAAATTGGAAGATTCATATACCAATAGCAAATTTAGGAAAATGAGTTGAATTAATATACATGGGTAATTCCCCTTGGACCCCCTCTTAGGAATTCTCTTAGACCCTCCCCTCCCTTGTGGATTAATTCATCCCCCATATCTGTCCATGTCCCCTTAGCAGCTGACATCACATTTTATATTAAAAACATAGAAATACAATTTGTCAATTACATCACTTTGGCCGTAGCCACATATTATATCTACATTATCATTAATTAAATTGGGGATTATAGTGGGGATGTTGAAAGGAATATCCATGACATTTTGCATATCATATTTGTATTAGAGCAATTTTCTTTGGGGTTTTTGTGGGAAGTTTTGGGATGCAAGAATTGGATTAAGAAGGAAGTCTTAGAATACTGGACATGGAATATAAGTTTAGTCATAACAACTATCAGGATGAGGCAATGAAGAGATTTGCAAAGCTAGAAGAGAAATACGTTGACATCCCTCACAACATAGCCCTCCTCATGGTGGCCCTAGCTAAAATGTTTGGAACTTTTTGGGAGGTTGGTGTCTCTAACTTAGAATTTGGATCAAACGAGAAATCAACAAATAATGAAGATCCAAAAAAGCAGCCGAAAGAATATATGGAGAAAGAGAAACTAAGTTCCAATGTCATCACTTCTTCACAATCTCTATTTAAATGGAAGAAAAAGTGGATATCAAACCCTACCAAGGTGACATTGATTTTGTTAAGTTGAATAATTGTTTGCAATAGTTAGAAGTTTATTTCAGTGTCCATAATATGGAAAAATATTTCATTTGCTCCATTGAAACTAGAGGGCCATGCACTAACTTGGTGGGAAATCCACACAAAGACACTTAGGTTGGAGGGTGATCAACCCATAACTAAGTGGGAGGAATTTAAAACCCTCATCAAGTCCCATTTATACCCTAGTAAAAATTTGGAGGACTAGTGGATCGGCTGGCATTACTTCATGTAGAGGCAATTGTTAGAGTTTAAGCTATTATTAGGTTTCTTTTCAATTTACTAGATAACCATAGCATAGATAGGATCACTGAGAGAAACACAATCACAAGAGACACATCATTTATCCTGGAAAACCCTCATGGAGGAGAAAACCCAACAAAAACTTCCTTAATATAAATAGCTAATACAATGCCAAGAGAATAAACCAAACACTATAGAAATTTCTCTCCCAAGTAATGTGGCTCTCTCTCTTCCTTCTTCTTCAACTGTAGCTCCAAAATTGTGCTCTGGATGATCGAAATGAGTGAGTGAACAAATGAGGCGTTGACCTCATTTATTTATACGATCTGACATGTGCTGAAAGGAAGTGTCTTTTCACTGGCAGGGTCGACTTCTCTTCCTGGGTGGTTAAAACCACTTTAATTTATTCTAGGGATCGACTTCTCATTTTTCATATTACAATTAGGGTTTGACCAATCTACAAAAAGGGATTTGGTCATTTACAATGCCCGACATTATCAATCCACAAAAGGGGATTGATCTAATGGATAATATATCAATAATAAATAGAATACTCTTTGTAGTTACAATATTTCAACACTCCCCTTTAACAAGAAGGGTATTCTACAACATCATCGGGAGAGAGAGAGAGGGAAACAACATTAACAGCATCTGGAACACTAACTGGCATATCTATAAATCATCGTAATTTTTTCTCATCATTATCGTTCACAGCATGAGGCTGGAGTAGCATCATCATCCTCATCAGCATGAGGCTAGGGTAACATCATCAGCATCTTCATCATGAGGCTAAAGTAACATCATAATCTTCTTTAGCATGAGGCTAAAGTAATATCATTAGTATCTTTAGTATGAGGCTAAATTCACATCATCATCATCTTCGACATGAAATATAAAATAACATCATCATCATCATCATCATCTTCAGCAAGAAGCTAAAGTGGCATCATCATCATCATCTGTATCAACATGGATTAGTATAACACTAATACATCATTATCATCAATAAAAACACAAGGTTGATACAACAACAACAAAAACAATATCATAGCACAAAGGCTGGAGCATCATCAACAACAACAACATCACAGCACGAAGACTGGAGCATCATCAACATCAGCACTAGGCTGAGAGTCTTCAACACTAGGTTGGCATCACAACACGAAGCTGGCTAAACAATATCATCAGCACGAAGTTGGCATCATAACACAAGGATGACAACACAACATCATCAACATGAAGCTGGCATCACAGCACTAGGCTGGCAACAAATCATCAGCACGAAGTTGGCATCACAGCGTGAGGCTGAAAACAAATCATCACAGCACGAGGATGGAAACACATAATCAGCACGAAGTTGGCATCACAACACAAGGTTGGCAACACATCATCACTACTCCCCCTTTCAAGGGAGGTCCTTTCAAACTACACCAAGCTTATCTCGAAAGTGCTCAAACTTTACACGAGATAGAGGCTTAGTCAACACATCAGCAACCTATTCATATGTGCTAACATACTAGTGATTTATGGCTCTTCTTTGCAACATATCACGAATGAAGTGATATTGGATATCTATGTGCTATGACTCATCATAGAACACATCATCTCCATAAAACTATGATTATCACATAGGATCACGGTGGCTTCCATCTCCAGTTCAAATAGATCTGTCAACAACATTTGAAGTCGTACGCCTTCACAACTGGCAGAACATGCAACAATGTATTTTGCTTCTGCCGTGCTCGGAGCAATGTTGAATTTCTCCCTATTCTGCCATGAAGTCATGGATGACCTCATACTGAAACAACATCCTGAAGTGCTCTTTCTATCAGAAACACTTACAGCTCAATATGAATTGGTGTAACCACTCAGTCTGAAGTCATGATCTCTATCATAATAGAGACCAAAATCCAACGTACCCTTAAGGTATCCCATCATCTGTTTTGCAGCAACAATGTGAACACGTATGGGTTCTACCAGATACTGACTCAAGCAAAAACATATATCTAGTCTGGTATTCATCAGATACATCACATAACCAATAATATGTCTGTACAGAGTAGCATCAACCAATTCTGAAGAGGTATCTACCAGGAGCTTCAACTTCATTTCCATGGGTGTGTACATGGATTTACATTTCAATATGTCAACCCTCTTCATTTTAGCTGCATACTTCCCTTGGTTAAGGAAGATCTTCTCTGTTCTCTGCCAAACTTCAAGACCTAAGAGATAATGCATTTAGGTCTTCCATCAAACTTTGTAGTGAGCTTCTTCTACAATCTATGATGATATTTTCTTCATCTAGTCAAGAATACATCATCTACATATAGTAGTAACATCATTGGCTCATCATTCATAACCTTGAGATAAAGGTTAGAATCAACTTTACTCTTAATAAATCCCAAGCTCATCGGGAAACTATCAATTCTTCCATACCAAGTTCTAGGAGCTTGCTTCAACACATACAGAGCTTCCTTCAACGACAGACGTGAGTCTTTCTATGTTCAATCGTCAAATCAAATTTTCTCATTACATTGTACCAATCTGGTACACTTGCTCAGTTGCAACTCAATCTGGACAATCATGTGTTATCTCTATGTGCTCTCTGCAAAGAAATATCTTTCTCACTGCCTGAGAGTATTTCCTCTCCTCTTTCTACAATTATCCCTTCTGGAACTGAGACTCTGCACATGCAGTTGCTATGAAGCTCAGAACGACTTCTTCATTCTCACTGTCGCTGCTAAAATTTGTGAGTAACTCATCACGGCAACAACTTCATCTAAAATTGAGAGTGGCTCAATAACTAATATTGAAGGTAGCTCTTCTTCTTTCATGGAGATAACTCTATATTTCATTGTAAGTCATGTCTCCATGACCCAACTAATGTAATGCACCAAATGTCACTCAATTTTAAATATGGGGATTGTTGCCCCTGCATCTCATACTATATATGAATCATGGTTGTTCTGGTTGTCTTCATAAATATTGGAAGTATTTCTTCAATTACTGGAGTAAGTGTCTCGTCATAGTATTCTCCCTCTTGCTGGGAGAATCCTCTAGACACACATCAGGATTTGTACATATGCAACATGCTTGATCTGTATAGATCAATCTTGGAAGTCGATATTGACTTCTCTTCTAGTCTCACGAAAGAATCCATATACTAGTCTTTCTGACTGGCTTCCTTCTTTGTCACTGAAACAAGGGAATATTCCAGGAGACTTCATATCTCCTAGGAGTCTATGAAGTTATGATCTAGTCTTCTCATGGCATCTGTCTCCCAATCCTAGAAGTTGTCTCTTCATCTGATCCTTTCTGAGATCAGGCTTACTCTCGATTTCTTCTGAGTCTCCAAGGACTTCATCATCTCTTACAGGGTATACTTGGTGTTGAATACCAAGTCTAAATATGAAAGACTGAGTCAAGCTTCAAATAAGTTTTGCTTCCTGTCGAGGTGGCTTCATTAACCTTTGAACAATTATGTTGTGAGTTCTTGTTCTAATGTTCAATCATCTTTGGAACCTTATGCTCCTTACAATCAATCTTCATATGAGATACTCTGAATCTCAAAAGATATCTTCTTCTTCATCTTCTTTGGTACATGAATGTATATGGTCATGTACATAGTATGCTTCATGTCTCATCTAATATGTTGCCTTCTACAACCTTCACTATAGCTTCCTCAGGGTTATTACCTGTGACCTAAAACAAGGTCAACAAAACAAGCAAGAATAATACTCTTTTGATAATAGTAAATAAAACAATAGCACGAATAATCGTTATAGTAGCTCCTTTAGAGCTTTCACTTGTGACCTGTCTGAAACAAAGATCAAAAGTAAGAGATACAATACGAAATGAGATCAACACTCTTCTAGTGTTGTGATCAAACATTCATCCAAGGTAACCTGGAATCAACACAAGAAGTTTCTCCTAGAGGAGATGTTAGTTGTATGTGGTAAATGATTACATTAAGAATTTATCTTGATATGCTCACATGCTACCAAGTATAATACTTTTCAAAGAATTCTACCTCAACTATAATGTTTACTTGTAAAGAGGCAATTATTAACTTGCCATGTGAAATTTTGAATCTTATCAACTTAATTAATCAAACCTTGAACTTGGAGCCTTGTCCTCAAGAATGAGTGTGTTGCTTTTCTTCCAAGTCTCCTTCACTCAAGATGATGAGTGTTTTATTCAACCTGTCTTCTTGTACTAAGACAATATGTTATCTTGACAGAAGGTTGGGTTAGAGAATAAACTCTATGATCTCAACTTTAATCCATCTAATACCTTGACTTTAATTTTGACCAAAGGTTAGTATGATGGTCATAGCTTCAACATGCAACATTGATCAAAATAATGTCATAACAAATAGATGCATATTGGAATAATCAAACCTAGGTTGCATTATTCCTCTGAATGTGTTGGATCTTGAGATCCTTCTAGATATATGGCAAGAGATCCCTTCTCCTGCAAATACCCTTTAAAGATTAACAATTTAAACATATGTGAGTACATACCTCTGATAGCATTTGCAGGTAGTGGCACCATCTGGTAGCAATTGTAATTGGTACTACAGATGATACTTCAACTGATACTGCAACTGCAATTGATACTACAACTGATTCTGAAACTACAACTGCAATTGCAACTTAGGCTTTTATGAGGAAACCCTAATTTTTCAAACTTCAAATTTTGAAATTCAGATCCAAGGGCTAGATGCGTTGAGATGAGGCGAGTAAGCTGGTACAGTCAGATTTCTGAAAATCCAAATTTTCCCCCTCAAACTTGACTAGCGGATTTCTGGATTGGTGCTTCTGGCTTTTTGGTATTTCTGGTTTTCTGATACTTCTGATATTTTGGTACTTCTGGTTTTCTGGTTTTTTGGTACCAGTGAAAACTAGGGTTTCACTTTCTGAGAGTTCTAACCACTAAAAAGGTGCATTGAAGGTGCCAAAGAGTTCCTTCGGCTAAGGTTCACTTTTCTAGATGACTTTTGGGCTAAAATTCCTCTTCAACAAAAGCCCTAATTTTCTTGTACGACAACAATGAAATTTTTCTTTTTCTTGTGAAAGATGTTGTCTTAAGCTTAGCTCTGATACCATGTTAGAGTTTAAGTTATTATTAGGTTTCTTTTCAATTTACTAGATAACCATAACATATATAGGATCATTGAGAGAAACACAATCACAAGAGACACATCATTTATCCTGGGAAACCCTCATGGGGAAGAAAACCCAGCAAAACTTTCTTAATATAGATAGTCAATACAATGCCAAGAGAGTAAACCAAACACTACAGAAATTCCTCTCCCAAGTAATGTGCCTCTCTCTCTTCCTTCTTCTTCAACTACAGCTCCAAACTTGTGCTCTAGATAATCGAAATGAGTGAGTGAACAAATGAGGCATTGGCCTCCTTTATTTATACAATCTGGCAGGTGTTGAAAGGAAGTGTATTTTCAATGGCAGGGCCGACTTCTCTTCCTGGGTGGTTAAAACCACTTTAATTTATTATGGGGGCTGACTTCTCATTTTGCATATTATAATTAGGGTTTGACCAATCCGCAAAAGGGGATTTGGTCATTTACAATGCCCGACATGATCAATCCACAAAAGGGGATTGATCTAATGAATAATAAATCAATAATAAATAGAATACTCTTTGCAGTTACAATATTTCAACAGTTATGACAGAGTGTGCAAGAGTACACCACTAAGTTTTAAAAAATGGTGATTATGTTGGGTATATCTCCCAAGAACCCAGATGTACTCCTCAAGTATATGAGGGGTCTACATAGTGATTTACAGAAGCAAGTGATGTTCTTTAAATCTAAGACAGTTGATGAGGCCTATGTGTAAGAAAAATACCTAGAGCACATAGGAAATAAGAAATGATAGCCAAATCATTCCAAACAGAAAGACCATTAAGATGCTTCCAAGAAGTGGAAGAAAAAGTGGAAAGGAAAGAACAAGAAGACAATTGTTGATGTTTTTAGTAGCATTGGGCATGCACTTCCATGTAGGTTTGTGTCAACACGTGGGAGTCGTCCTAAATGCCTCTCGGAATCTTATGAGATTCACTTTATGTAAGTGAACGTACTTTTGTAATAAAGTAAGTTTAATTTAATTTAATGCCTAATTATTTGGAATTAGTAATTAAATTAAGTGCTAGCTATTAGATCTAAAGTGTACGTGAGATTAGATCTTGGTCATTGATCACTTTATGATATATAGGGTTTTGGACTTAGGGTAAAATCAAGGTTATAAAAGGCATCCTATGTGAGAGGATCAAACACAAGGAAGGTACACAAAGAGTGAGGAAGCATTTAGGTGTGCAGGCGTAGGGGTCAGGGATGAGGAAAGGGTGCAAGGGGGTAGCAAGGGAAGTAGTAGCCAGCAAAATCAAAGGGTTGATATTGGGTAATAGGCTAGTCTATTTGTTGCATTTGTATTTCCTCGGAAATTCTATTATCCCAGGACAAAATCCCTGATTTTATTTAATAAAATCATCACAGATTTGATTTCCCCGCGAGGGTTTTTCTCGGGTATTTACCTGAAATCATGTGTGCAATGTGATTGGATTTCTAATTTTACTTCCGCTGAATTTTAAAGGTTAATTCTCATTTGTTCTTTAATTCATAAATTAGCAAGTAACTTTGTGCTGGGATTTATCGGAATTAACCGTCAAGTGTTGGGTAAGAAACAATTAACATGGTATTAGAGCCAAAACTCTGAGGGAAACCTCATTTTCACTTTGTTATAACCCTATAATTTATAGGATCATCTGGTGACTAGAAAAATTCCACTATTGATGTTTGTTATCTTGTAAATAATATTTCATTCATGCAAATTATGTTCAAAAGGAAAAGAAAGAAAAGAAAAGAAAGAAAGAAAAAGAATAAAGAGGGCATAAAAGAAAATGGATAAAGCCCCATGCAATAATTATGAATTGGTCCATACAGTTTAAGCATGGCCAAGTCCTTTTAAATTTACGTTGATAGAATTAGTGAATAAGCTTGGCCAAACTGTCTAATCTTGGCCAAGTAGTTAGGTTAGCTAGCGAATAAATTTGACCAAACAGTCTAATCTTGGTCAAATAGCCCCAAGGTAGAGTAATATTTTTATCCCAACGGTTCAAGCTGGGTTAAAGGTGTAGATAGGTAGGATATGATATAGGTTAGTTAGATTTATTTCAATAAAATGTGTAATATGATCGATAAAGAACGCATGAGCCTAATGTTGAAATGTTTTCCTAACCCCATGGTGATTAAAACTAGGAAAGCAACGCACCAAACCCACAAAAAATCTACTAAGCCTAAGTTTTTACTCGTGAATTAAATTACACCCGACGATTAAAGACTACGTCGAGATCTATGACTAAGCTATTGGCACTCAGATCTACGGCTTAGATGATTTTTTGAACCCCCCCCCCCTCGACCATTGTACTTTTAACGGTGGGGGGGGGGGGTTCGAAATGGCGATTAAATTGTGCGCTCAGATCTACGGTCATCCTGACAGTTTGTAGATGAACGGTTCACAAAAGGTTCTAGACCCCCTTGACCGTTCTACCTTTAACGGTGGGGGGGAGTCCAATATGATGGATAAAGAGTGTGCTTAGATCAACGACTGATCTAGGGATGCTCAGATCAACGATTAGCAGCAAATTTCGGACCCCCCCAAGATCCCTACTTTTAATGTTCGGGGGGGGGGTCCGAAATGAAACAGTTTTCCTGGCGGGCCCCATCCCTATGTGGCATCAACCCATTGTGTCCTACCTCCTCTGCTCCAAACATGCCACCACTTACCATCCTTCCAATCGTATCACCACCAGCTCGAGATGTCACACCCAAAACCCCTCCTCGCAAGTCCCATCTCATGACCCCATCAGCATGTCCCCTCCATCTAACCGTTACGGGACATATCTCACTCGTTTACCTCCCAATCACCACCCTCCACATCATCTGGGTACACACGTCAGACTTCCTTCGCATGCCCCCTCACGCTCTAAAAGACCCGTTGGTCATTTATTATTGGCTACATACCCGTTATTCTTCTAACTTGTCCTTTTTGTCCAACGGATTCCCATTCACTATATTCCAACCTTGTTTAAGTCATTCGCATTCTTCTCATACTCCTTGCGCCCCAGAGACTCATTGTCCTTCGCTTCTATAACAATTCA
Organism: Picea engelmannii; assembly: GCA_009831015.1. Classification (NCBI taxonomy): domain Eukaryota; kingdom Viridiplantae; phylum Streptophyta; class Pinopsida; order Pinales; family Pinaceae; genus Picea; species Picea engelmannii. Next base: position 860,101 of record ML777227.1, on the reverse strand, counting down.
CCCATCCATAGCCTTTTTACCTACTAACATGTGTTCAGTGTGCAGGTACAGGTGGAAATCAATGGCACCCAAATCTAAAAAGTCAAATCTTGAGGAAATCCTTTCATCCCACCTCCTGTCGATCTCGACCGCATTCCATTAGTAGACAAAGATTATTTAATCTTAGAAACCCAGTGCGAATTTGATGTTGTTGAGTTACAGTCATGGTTTAAAGACACATTTATTGATCAGAGTGATCAAATCAGGCTCTGGGAATCAAATATCCCTCTGTATCTTTTTCCCCGAGTCCACCATTTTCCATAATTTTCCCTCAAATGCCAAGTGCACTACCTCCCATATCAGAGAGCCATAGTATCGTCTTCTAGATAATCCTTTTTCTCTATTACACCCGATACCATCGAACAAATGATGCAGGTACCCAGAGTTGAACCCTGTTCTCCCCTCACCATTGAAATTCTAACAGAAATGTATCAGAACCTGTCTTTTCCCGAAGAGCACAAATCTTGGAGCTTTTCCTCCTGCAAGATGCCCAATTTCCCAAGAAAAATCCCCCTTACCATTCCTCTATATTTTTTGTAAGGGGAAACTAGATCATTTCATCACTGTGTTGTTTGCTCGCTTACTTCTCAGATGAATGGGTGGATGAACCTATCCTAGGTTTTCTATCCATTTTCTCTGTTGAAGACAAGGTTGTTATCCAGTTCGACTACAATGGTTTCTTGGCCGAAAACCTGCACGAGCAACAGTCAAAATTCCCCACAGAAGGCATGTTTCGGTATTCTTCAATATTGGCCTACATATTTATGTTTTTATCAAACTAACAAATTCTCCTTTCTCATGCAAAAAATGGACCAGGACGGAAAACCACGGGAGGTAACCTTATGGACTTCGTTGCTCAGAAGGAACTCCACTAATTTCAGTTTTAAACAGTTTATTGAGTTTTTTTATCACCCCGTGGGAAGCATGCTCAGTGGAATACCAAAGCCAAGGATAAACAAGGAAATCCAAAGAGTTTTGCACCTTTCGGATCTCGCAAAGACCGGGGACCGGTTTCTATATCAGAATCACACAGAGATCAAAGTGTATGGGTGTGAGCTAGCTCCATACAAATTGCCCAAGTATTTTCCTATGCGGATATTTGCACTGGAGTATATTCGTAAGATGATAAATTCATATGACATTCATTTTGTGTCTCTGAAGAAAAAACAACAAATGAGGATTAAAGGTAAAATAAGACCATTTATTTGCAACAATCGAGTTGTTAGGGGAGAGGCAGATAAAATATTAAAGGAAATGAAATTCAACACCAGTTTCATTTGGCATTATGATCCAAGTGGGATAATTGTAGAGATGAGGTCTAAAAAAAAAAATTCACCTTATGCTCACACCCTCAAACCAGAAATTGAAAAATATGTGAACCAGACAGAGTGGGAGTCAAATACCCTGGAAGATACTGAACAACAGGAATCTCTTTTAGTCACTATCTCACAGACAACCACTCCACATGTACCAAAGGAAAAAAGTCCATGGAAGGATGCCTCTCCTTCATTCACTGAAGTATCAATAGAGGATTTTCAAGTATACAGTAAAATACCTAAGATCACCCATACTACTCACATGTCTAATGAGGAAGAACCCCACATGTCTAATGAGGAAGAACCCCACTTCTTCTTCAAATAAGTAGACAGATATATCTGTGACCACCCAAACTTCACAGGGATCTGTTCCTTTGAACATTTTCAAAAAATATGACCTGATCAAGAAGAAAAACTAGATGCTGACCAACAACACTTACGCTCAGTTCTGGAAGAAAATGTCCACAGCACAACACAGAATGTTGTCAACGTTTGATATAGAGAAAGGAAGAATGCATCTAGAATTCCTGCAAGCATAGGTGCCTCAACCCAAAGAGATCACTGACTAGAAAAGGTGAACTATTGTGTTTGAAACCAAACAAGTCCATCCAGTTGACCAGATGGATCTGTGAAGACAGACTGGAGAAATGGTTTTCTCCACATTGGCCCATGCTTCCTCTACAGCTGCAAAATTACAGGTATCTCTAAACAATGTTCAGACCCAGTTGAAATTAGAAAAAATATCCTCTTTTGCAAAGGATAACAGAATACAATCCCTAGAGGAGTTGGTGCTCAATATTGGGTATGATCCCTCGAATGTAAAAGCAGCAGAGGAGATGTTAAAGAAAAAGAATGTTGACATTGCATCTCTGAGAAAGAAACTGAAATTGCCACCTATAGAGGACTCACAGGCTAAAGAAATAGTTGAGCTAGAAGATGAGAAAGAGGAACTGTTGAAGCTAATCATGCAGCAGAACACACAGATAAAGGAAATGGAGGCAGAATTGGAAAGGTTGTTGAAGGAGAAGAAACAATCAACACCCATGGAAGTAATCCTAATGAGTGCAGTCCCTCTTGTAGGAGTCAGCACAACAACTTTACCAATAACTAAAACAGTAGAAATTCTATCAGCAACCCCATTGACAGCACTGGAAAAAACTATGGAGTTAGAAAAATCCACGGAAGAGATGACCCTACAAGGAACAAAAATCAGCTGACTAAAAAAAGAAGTGGAAAATCTCCAGGAGCTCAAGTCTTCATACCAGACAAGCTACAATGTCGAGAGACAAACATCAGAGAAGCTCAAGCAAGAAATCCAGCAGCTTCATAAACAAACAGTGGGGGGTAAAAAACCGGCAAGGCTAAGGAGAATATTTGGATGGATATCTCCAGCTCCATAAATGAAATTTGGCCCTTGGTGCAAATCATGTTCGAGCAACATGAACTAGTGATAAGAAGTAGGAAGGTTATTGAAAAAATAAAAGGAGAGTTAGGAGAAATGCCCACTGAAGCCAACGAAATAATTAGATTCCTGAATTCAAAGACTAGAGAAGAACAAGAAGAATTGAAAATCGAAGACAGGATAGAAACCATCCTCGAAGTCAAGGGGGTTCTAACCAAAAGAGGACTGATGTTGCAGCTGGAGGAAAAAGTCCAGAACATGGACATCAGAGTTCAAAGGTTTTTCAACAAGATCGAGGCACTACAGAAAAGGGGTCTTCTTGGATTAATGGTTCTGAATGACAAGTTGATGACTCTTCCTGACTACAAGCATAATATGGCTACAATGGCCAAGGATAGTTCCAAGTTCTCAGGAATACAAGGCAGCATCACAGACAAGGCGTTCTTGGAGACTTTGCAACCATACCTCAGCATACAACACGAAATCAAGTACATTTTCCTCACCAAGCCTACTTTTGCCAAGTACACAGAAGTGGATGAAATATACCGTAGACTACTCAAAGTCACCATTCACAATCAGCTAAGATGGGAAGAGATGTGCAATTTGATCGAGTAGGAAATGAGGTGTACAAGATGAGTTAGCAAACAGATCAGTCAAAGTCATGTGGGTGACTCACCAACAGCTTTCCCCAGATTCAGCGTGAAGAATTCGACACATCATTGACAATTCCTAGATTTTTTATCTTGTTAGTTAGTTAGTTAGATTCAGGGGCTGTCACGTCCTGATCATTTATGACAAGGTCGTTTGTAATTCTGATTATAAATACTTCTAATTTAGAAGTAGTGAGGGTTGATCTTTATGCCCTAGCAAGCTACAAGTACTGTAATTTTCAAGAGATTCTTCCAGTAATACAAAGAGACGTTTATAGGATTCCTGTGTGTTAATTGTTGGTGAAGTTTTTCTCTTTTTCATGTAATGTTTACCTATATTAGTTATCATATCATTTTTTCAATCTAATTACTTAAAAGGAGTTAAAGTTGCAGAACTTAACTTTGTGTACTCCGTTTCTAAGCTTTTGAAAATCTAAATGTTTATCTTCTGATGTTATAGCAGAGAAATTCTTAATTGCTTCTTTGCTTTAATTGATTATCTCATCTTTTCAACCCTCCGTCATTTTATTTCTAAAGAATTCAATAGTTGCAGTATCATGTCCTTTAAAATGAATCTTTAAAAAGTTGTTCTTTGATCTCCATTTTCTTAAAACAGACCCCATAGCCCAATGGAAGCATAAGTGACATTCAGCCATTTTATTAGAAAACTAACAACTTGGTACTATTCTTTTTAACTAGCCTAAGATCTGAAAATCTAAACAAATTTAAATCTTACAGAGAGATCCCTCTCTGAAACTGGTAGGGCTAGCTTCCAGTTTCGAAGTGGTTGGATAAGTTTACCTCTTGTAAATTTCTTCTACCTGACAACAACCTCTGGGAATTTACAAAGTGATAACATAAATGGCGACTCCACTGGGGACAAACTGACCAAGCTTTCCACCCCTTGACAAAGAAAACTTTATTTTTGAACTAGTCACAAACCCTAAATTTATATAGAGATAATGTTCAGAGGTTGTTAAAGTTTGTATATAGTAGTAAAAAAATATCCAAAAAGAAAAATAAAATCAAAAGTTATGGCTCCTAAAAGAGTTTTTACTAGATCTCATCCTGACCCAGAACCTGCGATAGCAACATAAAATCCCGAAAGGTTACTCAGGAAGAAAAACACTGCACAGGTTTCTAGGAGTCACAGCCCACTTCTAAGGTCCCCTTCTCTCCCAGAGAAGTTAGTTTCTTTTCAAGATCTTGAGTTTGATATATCTTTTCAAGAAAGCTTTTTCAGGACAAAATCTGACAGTTTGCCAGTGAAAGATCAAACCATTTTTCAACCCAGGACCCCTGAAATACTCACTCCCAGAGATGAAGTTGATCAATGCTTTCACCCCGAGTCTGATAAGTTTGAAGACTTAGTTGCGAATCTTGGTCAAGCCTTAGACAAACTCCATCTCCAACAGTCCATCGAACTTCCTGTTTTAACTATTGCTGCATTTTTTATTAAACCCAAACCAGGTTACTCCATTCCTCCCAACCCTTCATCTTCTACAGCTTCATTCGCTACCTCTCCTATAACACAGGTTGTTGTTCAGCCTCCTCCACCAATCATGGAAGCGAGATATGCCCCATCGGTGTTGGTTGCCCCTTTACATGAAATGCCTCAAGATTATCAAACCAGACTCCCTCAGTTTGATAGTATTTGTCCCCTTAATGCACAACAACATGTCGACAAAGTGAACGATTATTTTGATTTGCATGAAGTAGATGAAGCCAATGTGCAGATGAGACTATTTGCACAGATTCTGATTGGAGAGGTTAAAAAGTGGTTCAAGGCCTTATCTGCTGCTACTATAACTGACATTGTTGTTTTTCATCAAGATTTCCTTGATAGGTGGGAGGTGAAGAAAAATCCTCTCTAGATCCTGTCAGAATATGAGAACATCAGACAGAACCAAGGAGAGACAGTGCAAGATTATTGCACTCATTTCAACAATTTGTACAATGCAATTCCAACTGATATCAAACCACCACAAGGTTTGGCACTAAGAAAATTCCCTGATGGATTTAACGCAGATATGTCTTATCAACTAAGAGAGAGAAATGTTGCAACTCTGGAAGACATGCAGAAAAGTGTCGTCGGTGTATAAGCAAATCTTTTAGCCAGAAGGGCCAAGCAGAAAACAGAAAAGAGGGTCACCATCAAAGAAGAACCTTCTACTTCCTTATCAAATGCCAAATTAGATTCTCTTACCGGAGCTATGGAGAAAATGATGGAGGGACTCACTATAACTGATAGAAACCCGCCCAGGGAGAACCAAGTTGCCCCTCAAATTAGAAACCCAAACTTCCGAAGAAATCCACTTCGGATCAGGCAGAGAGATCCTAGAGATCAAAGAAAACAGAGGGGGCATGATCAGCAAATTAGACCACCTCTCCAGGAGAATCACGCCGATGATGGGGAGGAAGTAATTGAAGATTTTGATGACACTCATATAAACCTGATGGGTGACCATGATCATGATCGTGAATCCATTTTCCTCACCCAAGAAGAGCACGAGATGTTTCTTTTTTCACAAACAGAGGTAAATGAAGAAGCTGAGAAAAGAGAACAACAAACCTTTGAGAACGCTATAATGGAGGTTCACAGACAGTATAACCGAAGGAGCAAGAAGGCAAATGAGAACTCTCTGAAGAAGGATATTGAAACCAAGAAAGCCTCAGAAAACCTTCCCAAGAAAATCCCTGGGTGAAATAATGTTGAATCTCCTGCGCAAAAAATTCCAGAAATTCTTAAAAGAGCAAGTCAGACTGAATTTTCATCCAACATTCATACAAGTGCACCTGGCCAAAGAGCCCCTACCGATAAACCAAAAGTACAGACCTTAAACAAAGCCTCCACTCCTTTCAGGCTTGAAGGGGAACTAGCTAAATTGAAGATTCACATTCCCCTCTCTGAGCCGATGAACAAGAACGCTTACAGGTCCCAAGTGGTTAAAGCTTTGAGCATCGAACCTGAGATAGGTACTAAGGCTTTGAATGTTGGATCTGCAAATCACTCAGACACAGTAAATCTTGTGGATGATCGACTAGAGCTCCTATTTGGTCCTGAAGTTGATGGTCAAATGGATAATGGTGTCATGGCCCCTTTTTACATCAGCCTAAACATCCATGATCTAATATTACACAACACTATGCTCGATTCTGATGCCTCTCACAACTTGATGCCCAAAGCCGTGATGGAAAATTTGGGACTCAAGGTTACCAGACCCTACAAAGATGTGCATTCTTTCGACTCCAGCAAAGTCAAATGCATAGGCCTGATCAAAGACTTATGCATTACATTAGCCCAAATCCCAACAAAGAGTATGGAAATGGATATAGTAGTTGCAGATATTCCCCCAAAATACGGTATGTTACTGTCAAGATCATGGGGAGCCAAGCTAAAAGGAACCCTGCAACTAGATATGTTCTACGCCACCATCTCGGTATTCGAACAATAGAGAAGACTGTATCGAGAGACCTTGATGAAGTATATGGTCAGTAGTTAGGAAAAGTCGCATAACTATCCATTATACTCTGCACACTCTGATCTAGACTCTTTCATTCTATACAACGATGGTGATGTGGAAGAACAAAACACTCAACTGGAAGATGATACATGTGATTCAAAGGATGATAAAGAAGTTGTCGAAGTAAGAAACCCCATGATTGAAGAGAGTGAGGAATTTCCAACAGATTTCTGGAGCATGGACTTCGATGGTGCAGTGAGTAAAGAAGGAGCTAGAGCTGCAGTTTGGTGGCATAACCACAGGTCAAAGTATTCTGAGAATCATTCTTACAAGCTAAATTTTCAATGCACTAACAATGTAGTTGAGTACGAGGCTCTAATGCTCGGCCTGAAACTACTGAAGAAAGTTGGTGCCAAACAGATCATGGTAAGGGGTGATTCTGAACTGAGTATCAAGCAAATCAAAGGTGAGTATGTAGCTAAACACCGCAAACTTAGGGCGGATAGGAATTCTCTTCAATGCTTTACTGAAATCGACTTGCAGGTAATGCTTAGAGGACAAAACATACTGGCAGACAGGCTAGCCACATCGACAACTACTTGTAAAATTCCTTTCCGCCCCACTCGCAAGTACACAGTGAAGGTGAAGTGCAGACCAACCGTTCCTGACAACATCAAATACTGGTAGGTATTTAGAAATGGTGATCAAATTGAAGACTTCCTATAGTGTAAGAACGATTTTGAATGTAGAAACATAGATTTAGAAAATGATGATGAGATCGTAAATAAATCTGTTTTTGAAAATGCTAGTGTAAATAAAGTAAATTCCAAAGAGTTCAATGAAAGTAAAGTAGATGCAGATGAATTGAATGAAAATAAGATAGATTCAGGTATTCTACAACTGAAAAGTAATGTGTTACCTAGAGGTCTAGTACTGCTAGAAGACTTATTAGATTTCAACGACGTAGACAAAAAACCCAAAATTGAAGCTAGTGGTAAGGAAGTCGAAGAATGCAACATAGGAACAGAAGAAAAACCCAAGATGATAAAACTTTCTAAATCTCTACCCCCTAAGAAAAAACACAAGTACATTGAAATTTTTAAGGAATATGTGGATGTTTTTGCATGGGGTTATGAAGACTTAAAATCCTACGACACAAGTATCATACAACATCAAATTCCTATAAAATAAGAACACAAACCTTTTAGACGGAAACTTAGGAGTATTAATCCCAAGTTGCTTCCCCTGATAGAGAAAGAAATCAAAAAGATGTATGATGCAAAGATAATTGTCCCCTTGAGGTTTTCCAAATGGGTTTCTAACTTAGTTCCTACCAAGAAGAAAATTGGCGAGATTAGACTTTGCATAGATTTCAGAAATTTGAACAAAGTCTCCCTCAAAGACAATTACCCTCTGCCCAAAATGGACCACATTTTACAAAAGGTGGTTGGGTCCAATAGGATTTCCTTGCTTGATGGTTTCTCGGGTTACAACCAAGTTCTTGTCCATCCAGAAGATCAAGAGAAGACAGCTTTTACCACACCCTGGGGAACCTTCATGTACATGAAGATGCCTTTTGGTCTGATGAATGTTGGGGCTACTTTTTAAAGGTCAATGGACATTGCTTTTGTGGACGAGACTGGATGATTTATAGTCATTTATCTGGATGATGTGATTGTCTACTCCAAATCTGACGAGGAACACTTACTCCACCTTAGACGCGTGTTTGAGAAGTGCAGGAAATTTGGGATTTCATTGAATCCTAAGAAAATCCTTTTCGGGTTAGAGGAAGGTAAACTACTAGGACACATAATCTCTAAAGACAGAATTAAAATAGATCCCATCAGGATAGAATCCATCCAAAAGGTGGATCACCCTAGGAATATCAAAGAACTACAATCTTCCATTGGCAAAATAAATTTCCTTAGAAGATTCATACCAAACTTGGCTGAACTTCTCAAGAATATCACTAACATGTTGAAAAAAGACACAAAAATCAAATGGGACGCCAAGTCCAAACAATCATTTGAGCAGGTGAAACATGCGCTCACCCAATCCTCAGTCCTGATCAGCCCAGATTACACCAAAGATTTTTACTTTTTCTCCTTTGCATCTGAACACACCATAGCAATAGTGTTGTTGCAGAAAAATAGTGAAGGGTACGAACAACCAATAGCGTTTTTCAGTAAATATTTGAGAGATGTTGCTTTGAACTATAATATAATGGATAAACAAGCTTTCGCTCTTGTGAAATCCATAAAGGAATTTAGAGTCTATATTCTCACACGATTGCATATGTTTCGAACACAATGGTTAAGGATATCCTAACCCAGGATAATCCAAATGGTAGAAGAGGAAAATGGATTGCGGTTATTCTGGAATACGACATTGAAATAAAACCTACTAAACTGATCAAAGGATAGGGTTTGGCCAAACTAATGGCTGAGTCTAATTTTCATGCTCTAAATATTAATTTTTTGACTACAGTTGACAGGCCGGAAGAGCAGGTGACTCCAAACATAAAAGAGGTATTCTTAAACTCCCCTTGGTACGCAAACCTCATTTTTATACTCCAAAATTTACAAGCTCCTCCTGGTTTGACTAAAACCAAAGCCAGGTTTATTAAATTGAAAGCATTGAAATTTTGTATTCTAGAAAGGAATCTCTATTCGAAAGATCTTGGCGGTGTTTTGCTTAATTGCTTGTTAAAAGACGAAATTGACAAAGTTCTTCAATATTTTCATGCAGGAGACTGTGGTGGGCACCTAAGCTGGAAGACTACAACTAACAAGATTCTGAGAGTTGGTTTCTACTAGCCTACTATGTTCGCAGACGTCCACCAGAATTTTACTTCTTGCCACCAATGCCAGATTTTTGAAGGAAAAACGAAGCTTTTGGCACTCCCTATGAAACCCATCTCAGTTGAATCTCCTTTCCAACAATGGGGTCTAGACTTCATTGGTGAAATACATCCATCCTCCTCAGGCCAACACAAGTGGATCCTCACGGCCACCGACTACTTCACCAAGTGGATCGAGGTTGTGCCATGTACACAAGCTACTGACTATGTTATCATCAAGTTTTTAAAAACTAACATTCTGTCTCGTTTTGGATGTCCCATAAAAATTATAGTTGACAATGCAGTGACTTTTAGATCCAAAAGGCTCATAGATTTTTGTAGTCAATATCACATTATGCTGGGACACTCAACGACTTATTATCCACAAGGAAATGGGCTAGTTGATTCCTCTAACAAAATTCCGGTGAGCATTCTTAGAAAGACACTGCAAGAAAATAAGAAATCGTGGCATAATAAGTTGGTTTTCTCTCTCTGGGTTGATAGAATAATCACCAAAAGAGCGATTGGTATGTCTCCATACCAGTTGGTGTATGGCACTAAATAAATTTTCCCCTTTCATTAGAAGTCTCGGTCATGAAACTATTGCAGGAAGTACAAGTAGAATCGAATGATGTCCAACGAAGGATAAATCAAATGATCCACCTAATGCAATACAAAGAGGAAGTCTACAACATGACTCAGGTCATTCAAGAAGGTATAAAAAGGATTTATGACAAGAGAACTAAAGAACATGATTTTGAGTTAGGTGACTTGGTCCTCAAATGGGATTCCAGAAATGAGGATAAGGGAAAACACATGAAAATTGATAATTTATGGAAGGGACCTTACACCATTCAGGCATTCAGAGGGAATTATGCATTTTTTCTCAAAGACGGTGATGGGACAAACCTGTCAGGTGGACCAGTTAACAACAGGATGTTGAAGCATTACTTGCCTCCCCAATATAGATCTCATGAATCCACTTTTCATTGTACATGCCATTTATTTTTTCGCTCAAGGTTTCATGTGGGTGACACGGATCAGATGGTTGAAGCCCGCAGCGAAGGCCCTGAGCCACTGATCAATGCCACCAAGTTTCCAAAATAAAACAAAAACAGATAGCAGAGATAAAGTAAATGGAGGAAAAAATTTGCAGACATCAGAAAACAAGTTCTTGGCACTTCACAAGGAGAGTACCATCCCCAGGTGGAGCCACTTTTATAACCCTATAATTTATAGGATCATCTAGTGACTAGAACATTTTCACTATTGGTGCTTGTTATCTTGCAAACAATATTTCATTCATGCAAATTATTTTCAAAAGAAAACGAATAAAGAGGGCATAAAAGAAAATGGATAAAGCCCCATGCAATAATTATGACTTGGTCCATACAGTTTAAGCATGGCCAAGTCCTTTTAAATTTACGTTGATAGAATTAGTGAATAAGCTTGGCCAAACTGTCTAATCTTGGCCAAGTAGTTAGGTTAGCTAGGGAATAAATTTGACCAAACAGTCTAATCTTGGTCAAATAGCCCCAAGGTAGAGTAATTTTTTTATCCCAACAGTTCAAGTTGGGTTAAAGGTGTAGATAGGTAGGATAGGATATAGGTTAGTCAATTTTCTTTCAATAAAATGTGTAAGATGATCAATAAAGAACGCATAAGCCTAATGTTTAAATGTTTTCCTAACCCCATGATGATTAAAACTAGGGAAACAACGCAACAAACCCACAAAAATCCACTAAGCCTAAGTTTTTCCTCATGAATTAAATTACAC
>ML777227.1:815811-829939 GCA_009831015.1 Picea engelmannii | reverse complement strand
CTCCAATACCATATGAAATTTTACACCTACAAGAGAGACATAAACACAAGCGTGCACACATAGATAAAATCCCATATCTAATGTGTAAATCCAAACCCAAGAAAACCACATAAAGATATCTTCAGTACCCTTGACCAAGTCGACCAAGACCATGCCCAATTCAACCAACACCATCCATTTGAGACACATTATAATGTAGACAATAAGCCTCTTAAATACATTGTCATCACATTAAAACCATGGGATAAAACCATGTGCCACAATAAACCACAAGCACTCGATGATTAACCTAACATGGCTTTGAAAGGGGAAGGAGAAATTGGTATTGCTAATGAAACCAGTCTGGAAACCAAGTCCTCTTACTACTAGTAAGGATGAAGTTCAATATTTAGGAAGAGGATAAAGCAATGTCCATAATAGAACTCACATTTTGTAATAATATTCAAATAGACATGAAGAATTATAAGACCAACGAAAAGATGTAGTACTATTTAGTCCAAAATAGGTAATGTACTTCCATACAAAAATTTATAACATGAATTAAGTGGAGGGAAAAGGTATGAGTGATCACATTTTTTTACTCAATTTATTTTCTCATTTTGCTAGTGTTAGGGATGACTATAAAGTCTTGCAATCCCAACATTTATAATTTTATTGAAGTCATTGCCACAATCACTTTATACTTTGAATATTATAACTTATGTTGAATAGAGAAAATTTATATTTTGAGATGGTTTTTGATGCATTATTAGAAGAAGTTAGAAGAATTGATGCAAGAACACCAACATTGGGGGATCAGTTGCTTTCTATGCCAAAACAAAGGGGAAACAAAATATTTTCCAACAAAGCCATGTTGAAAGAGTAACAAAAATGGGTGCAAAAGAAACAAAATGAAACAATTTATGAAGTAATGTAAGGTCGGACTACATGCCAACAACAGGGTGGCAAGCAACCACAAAAATAAAAGAACAAGAAAAAAATAAGGTGCAATTATCGTCATATTCTAGGGCACATACAAAGAGGCTATTGGAAGTGGGCGATTGCATTGTTTCATCTTGCCATCTGTAGAAATCAGCATGATCAAGATTTTAAAGTTGATATGGAGAACTCCAATGACTAAGATTTCTTCACTATATACTTAGGAATGACATAGCACATGACAAGGAAATAAAAATTGCTCCAGATTTATTGCCATCTTTACATGAATAGAATTATCTAGTTTGGAGATAAAAGCTGCCATAAAGTATATAACGTTGGAGAGTTGCAAGTCCCTATTGCTAATGGAGGAATACTCTACAAGGAGTGTTGCATGTGCCAAATTTGGCAAGAGATTTGAAATCTATTGCAAAAATAATAGATTTGGCTTAGAATGTTGAATTCCACTAAAAAATTGGCATTGTGAAGAACCAAGCAAGGAATGTTCGTTTACATGCTCCTAAGAAGGGAATTTATGTGTTTTAAAGTTAAATTTATAAGTTGCATCATCTATTATAGAAAATAGTTTGTGGACTAGTGTCATTAAAGGTTTGTTCATGTGAATGCCAAAACTCTATTAGAAATGAAAAAGAAAAGCATGGTAAATGGGATGATGAGCCAAAAAAAATGATTCTAATTTGGACTCATGAATATTGTGCAATTGACAAGAAAATTAGAAGGCACAATGCCTACACTAGAATGTGGGCTTCTAGATTTCGTGCATAGTGATATTTGCAGTCCTAAATACGTAGAATATGTTGGTGGGATGAATGTTTTAAAGCTTTCCTTGATGCTTTTAGTAGAAAAACTTGTATTTATTACTCTAAAATGATTGGTGCATTTAATGTTTTTCCATAATTTCAAGCAATGGCTGAAAAGTTGTTGGAGCCCTCAAGTTCTTTTGCAAGAAAGCTAGCATAATGAGGCAATTTACAACTCCATATTCCTCTCAGCAAAATGGTGTTATGGGAGGAAGAATAGAACAATGGTGGATTTAGATGCATACTAGTTTAAAGTCAACATGATAGAAGATATTGGACAAAAAAAAATTCAACAACAACATATTTGTAGAATAGATTGTGGCAATAAATGGAAAATTTTTAGAAGTAGCTTGGTTTGGACTAATCAGTTGGGTCTAGCTCGAGACATTGAAAGAATAATTGTTATCCTCTCCAACTGAGTTCAAATCCCACTTGTGACATGTATTACATGAACATAGCAAATGAAAAAAGAATGAAAACAAACCCATAAGAATTTAAGGCTATTTTTGTTGAGTATGTTGATGACAAAAAACAATATAGGTTACATAATCTCAAAATTAGAAAGATACACATCAATGGAGATGTGATATTTGAAGAAAGTTAGCCACCTAGGATAAATGGTAAGTCCAATGGTGATCATGTAGATGTGATTATTTTTGTATTTCTTGAAAAATACAATACTGATGAACAAAAGGAACCTAGAAATGTTTAGTAAAATACTTGAGAGATGAGGGCACATTGCTCGTGGAGGAAGAAGTACCATAAAATGAGTTATAATGAAAGCTCGGTATGGTACATGACCAACCTAAACAAGATAGAAAATCCACCTAGAAGGTTTCGGAAAATGCTAACCTAAAGGAAAAGAAGCTCAACACCTGGAAAACTTAGGAACGTGACGAATCTTCTTTTATTGTAAAGCATAAATATTATCAAATTGAACGGAATGGAAAGATGACTCATGGTACCATTTATAGTACAAGTACATACATATTGAGAAGGGCTAAGGGATATTCCCTAAATGAGGGATTAGACTATTTGAAAAAAAATCTCCATATGTGAAAATGGATAGCATAAGTACATTATTGGAATTTGTAGTTTTATATGACCTTGATGTCCACCAAATGGATGTGAAAAGAGCATTTCTCCATGGAGATATAGTAGAAAAAAATTATATCCAACAAATGAAGGGTTTGAAGTTAAAGGTTCGGAAAAATGGGTGTGAAGATTAAAAAAGGTATTATATGGGATCTCAACATTATGGCATGTAAAATGGATTCTCTCCTTTCTGATTTTGGATTTGTTCATTGCAAGGTTGATGATAACATTAACATTAAAAGTATTGATGAAGGCTTCAACATTATTTCTTTGTAATTTGATGATATGGCGTTCATTAATGAGAAACAAAAATCTTATAAAGCATGTAAAAGGAGAGTTTGCATCAAAGTTTGAGATGGTAGATTATGGTGAACCTCATTATTGTTTGGGTTTGAAAATTAGCAGGGGATAGAAAAAGAACACTTGTTTTCTGAGCCAAGATGATTATATTTTAGAAGTGTTGGAAAACCTTACACGGTAGATTACAAAATTAACATTACTCCAATGGAAAAAGACATGTTTTTACAAAATAATAATAACCTATCCAAAGCTATGAATTAAAAGTGAGAGACTAACTAGCACTCTTATGTATATCATGGCATGTGTGAAACATGATATAGTTTTTTCTATCATCAATGTTAACCAATTTAATTCTAGTCCAAGTATTGACCATTAGAAGGTGGCCAAAAAATACATTGAGGTATTTAAGAGGAACTGCAAAGTATGGTTGCAGAAAGTGTGAGTATCGCTGAAAATGTATTTCAAGTATGAGGCCATACTTAAAACAATTTTCAGCTCATAGGATATGCAGATGCTAACTCGACATAATCCTAGCCACAAATTCGTGAACATGTGGTTGTTATATGTTGGCTAGAGCGACAATGTAATGGCTTAGAAAAAAGAAAATGCTAGTTGCTAGGCCTTCCACAAATGTTGAATATGTTGCAGCATCCCAAGCAATAGGAGATTTAGTGTGGATAGAAAGATTGTTGGAGGATATAGGTATGGACAAGAAAACCAAACCTTTTTATGTATGATAACAAACATTATATCTCTTGCACATGAATCTAATATTTCATTCAAAGACAAAACTTATAACTTTCATTATCACTTTGTCTGCAAGAAAGTTAGAGAGATTGAGGTCCACCATCGTCTCATTCATGAAATGGTAGTAGAAATATTGACCAAAGCATTCCCCAGGGTAAAGATGGTGTATCATGGAGGACAATTGGAATTAGCAAAAATCTAGTTAAGTTTAGGGGGGTAGTGTTAGGAATAACGCAAAATGGAGTTCAAGGATATTTTTAACATAAAGAAACATTATTATGTAATTGAATTTTTCCCTAAGCATTGTTGGTCTGTAAAAAAGAAGCAATTAACACTTTTTTCCAGTATGAGAATTTATTACAACTAAGCAAATATGTCTCACCACTAAACCCAATTGCAATAAATGTTTTTCTTATGCAAGTATGTTTCCCTAATAGGGGTGAACATATGCATGGGGGCTTTGAACCTTCATGGAGGGAATAGCAATACCCCCACAAAGCCATCATTGACGAGTTCTTAGCAACATCAAATTTCTAATTTGTTCAATTGAGTCGAATTTTTTTAAGTATGGGAATTTCTTAGTTTGTTAGATTGTAAAGGATTTTAGATGGGGCAATCTTGTTTTGAAGATGTAGATTTCAAAACCCTTTTGATTCTATGATACCACAATTTTGAGATTTCAATTTCAACAAATATTCTATGTAATAGAGGAAACTTTTTGGGAAGATGGCCACAATCCTTTTTTCTTAACCACTTAACAAACATTTTCGAAAGAAATGATATGTTTCCAAAGTTTTTTGGTTGAGTGTTTTTCTGTGAGATTTGCATAGTTTTGTACTAATGATTCTTTATGTTGAATTTTGGCTAAGTACCCTGCATCGTAGTTTTGTTGTGGAGATTGTTTTGTTTTGAGGATTCCTCAACTTAATTTCTTCCCCTTATCACAATATCCCAACACAAAATCATGTATGCAAACCAAACTCAACATAGCTCGAACACATCAACAATAAGCGGTTTTGAATAAGAAAAGTTATTAGACACTTTTGTAAAAGAAATTGAAAAGAACAACAAGAACCAGATGCACAATGAACGAGGTAGTGTTATGAGAACTAATGATTAGATTACAAACCAACGTTTGAAATATCTAATAGTGTCACTCATAGTTTTGACATGACAACATAATAGGATTTGGATCACTTCGACCAAGTCTAGGTTTGTTTTGGACTTATATCTAGCAATTTATGTGTAGTGGCTAGTTTTTAAGAATTAAACTTTGAGACATCCACTTTGTGTATAGCACACTTTCTCCATTTTTGATGATATGAGTGTCCACTAGATAAACTACAAATTCTATATTATTTAGTTTTTTTAGCTATTTTATTGAAATCTTGTATTTTCCACATCCATTTTAATGCAAAAGGGACATTAGTCCCCTGCAAGTTTAATGACTACCAACACAAACACACTTCCCGTGCAAAATGTCAAATCCACAATACAAACAAATAAGAGCACTATAGGCTCTAAAGCTCACAAAGACATCAACTCTAAAGCGTAGTGCATCAAACACTCAACAATTAAAACACGGGAAATACTTTTCTTCATAAAATTTGCTCAAGCCTTTCAATTAACTTCAAAGAATTTTATGAAATTTATATTTATAGGCCTCTATGGGATTTTCCTTCGAAATTTACGAGTGGGCTCAAAGTCCCTTTGAATTTTTTTTTATTACAAGTCTATTGGTCTGAGTCTCAACCAAACATTCAAAATTTTGCCCACTGACTTTTAAAAACTAAATATTTTTACCTGTGTTTGCTGCTTGGATTTATTTTGCTAACAATTCTTTTTTTCTTCAATTATTCTTCTACCTTCTTCCTCCTTTGTTTAATCCTCTCCTTTCTTCTCATTTTCTTCTTCACATATTTTCTTCTCCACATATTTTCTTCTCTCTTTTGCTTCTTCTCCACTCCTTGGTTTCTTCTCTCTTCTATCTTATTCTTCTAACACCTTATCTCCATCTAGTTCTTCTTCTATTGTTTTCCTTCATGGCCCTCTCTCATCAACACAARAAAATCATAATAAAAATACTCCCTCAAACTTTAATGGCCACCTCCTTATATTAAAACTATGTTCTACTTGACGTAAGGAATACACATCCTAATAATGCCCTCCTTAATTTCTCCATTACTCCAAATATTTAATAGTTTTTAACTAATGAAATAAAACTTGTACTTCCAATATGCCAAACGCTTCCAATCAACCCACCATTTGGATTAAATCAAAGGTTGATGTAAGATAATGGTACGCCCTATTAACAATGCAATTAGTTTGTCACGTGGAAAATTAAATCTTGGATCAACACCTTGGATGCATGATGTTTGAACCTCGACATAAGGCGGAGTGTAGGATTAAAGGAGTAAAGATCGAGTGGCTGATAATCATGTTAGTGAAATCCCTTAACCAGTGACCCCCAAAACAATCTAAACCATTGGATCTGATGGCTAGGCTGGCATAGTAGTGTTTACCCTAGCAATTTTTGGTCCAAAACTCAACATGCACAATGGAATTTAGGTCGTTCGCAGTGAATTAGTTAACAGTAGAGATCATTTCGATCTCTCTCCGTTTCAACCTCAAAACATCGCGATGTAACGACATCCATAAATTTAAAGTTGATATGATGGCCAAAATCTGATCGTCCTTTTACTCCACAGTCATGTTTCTGCTTATGTTTTGGTACTATGAAAAATGGGAGCAACGCTCAACCACACTACCTAGGGGTTTATCGTGACTAGAGAGTGAAATAGCGGCTGATATATTGCTACTCCTACACCAAACTCCCTTGGTAAATGAAAATAACAACCTCATGTTAAGGCCATTAGCTGCTACCAAAATTCTACTACTACGTCCCAAATTTATATGGCGTGTCGACATGCACAGAAGTAGCTTTGTACCCTTTTATTTTCTACCTTCAACTCCAAATATTTAACGGCATATCTACATATTCATTCCTCATTATCAACCAAACATCAAATACAAATTGTATTCCACATGGAACATCCTCCAACAATTCTCCTTGTTTAGGCGCACATTCCATAATCTCATCCTAACTATCATTACTTGATTTCCTCATTCCAATCATGCCCATTGTCCTCAATTTCATTATCTTCTTCATCACCTTCCTCAACCACTATGAGGTCTCCATCCATTTTATATTCCTTTTCAACATGAATATCAGATATCCTCATATGGCATGGTTTCTCTGCCTACTCCAAACCTCCAAGCTTTTATGGATTTTCTCACATGCAGCGAGGTCCTTTCTTCTCCACTAAATTCTTCAAAGCTGGGTTTTCTCAATCCCTTACAATGCCTCCAAAGCTTCCAACTTAACTACCAATTTCCTCACTCCCTCACACGCTTCTTCTAGGGCCTTTTCTTCAAAAGTCTTGAAGCTCCCAAGATTCACTCTCCTTTTGTATGCCATCTTTGCACTCTCAACGTCCAACGCCTTCTTCACACTCTACATGTCTACCCAACTTCATTGTTGGATCTATCTTCAAATACCCACTTGTCTAACCTTTTCCACTTAAATTTATTTAAAACAGTCCTACCCAGCTTCCACTCTTACCGGAACTATTGTCTTCTCAAATTTCACAAACTTCACCATACAAATCTACCGATAATTGCAACTGTGGAGTAGTCTCAATATTCCACACAACCTCTACCTAACTGCAACTAGAGTAGTTTCATTCTTCCCTATTGCAACTCTACCCAACAACCTCAGTTGTTGGAGATGCAAATTATAGCAAGATACACCTGTTGTAATACCACTTAATGCAAAGGGGAGCTTAGTCCCCTGCAGGTTTAAAGACTACCAACACAAACACACCCTTCCCCTACACAATGTCAAATCCACTATAGAAACAAACAAGAATGCTACAATCTCTAAAGCTCACATAAACAACAACTCTAAAGTGAAGCATATCAAACACTCACAAATTAAAACACGGGCAAGATAATTTCCTTCATAAAATTGGTTCAGAGTGCCTTTCAATTAACTTCAGATATTTTTATGAAATTTACATTTACAAGCCTCTATGGGATTTTTCCTTTGGAATTTAAAAGTGGGCTCAATGTCCCTTCATTTTTTTTTAATTACAAGCTTGTCAGTCTTGGTCTTAGCCAAGCATACAAAATTTTATCCACAATTTCTGAAAACAAAATATTTTTACCTGTGTTTGTTGCTCAGTTTTTTCTGCAAATTCTTCTATTCTTCATCTCTTGTTCTTCCTTCCTCCTCTATACAATCATCTCCTTTATCCTTCTCATTTTCTTCTTCACAAATTTTCTTCTCTCTTTTGATTCTTCTCCACTAAACCTATGTTCCTTATCTCTTATATTCTATTCCTCTAGCACCTTCTCTATGTCTTGTTCTTCTTTTCTTATTTTCCTTCATGGCCTCCTCACATAAACGCAAAAACTTCATAATTATAATACCCCCTCAAACTTTAATGGACTCCTCCTTAAAGTAAAACTCCACTCGACTCGACATGAGGAATAAGCATCCTAATAATGCCCTACTTAATTTCCCCATTACTTTCCCCACTCCAAATCTTTAATAGTTTTTAATTAATGAAATAAAACCTGTACTTACAATATGACAAACACTTCCAATCAACCTACCACTTGGATTAAATAGAAACTAAATTAAGATAATGGTACACCCTATTAACAAGGAAAATTAAATCTTGGATCAACACCTTCAATGCATGATGTTTGAACCCTGACATAAGGTAAACTATAGGATCAATGAAGGAAAGATTGAGCAATTGATAATCATATCAACGAAATCCCTTGATAAGTCACCCACACAAATATCTAAACCATTAGTTGCTAGGCTACTCCAATGGTTGGGTTGGCATAACGACATTTCCCCTAACAGCTTTTGGTCCAAAACTCAACATGCATAGTGTAATTTAGGCCATTTGCAGAAAATTGGTCGACATTGTGCTGTCAAAAATGGGAGCAACACTTGGCCTTGTTATGCAAGGGTTTATCATGAATGGAGAGTGAAACAACAACTACTATACTATTTCTCCTGCATCACATGTTACGTTTCTTGTGCAATTGGCTATTAGTTTACTTTGTTTTGTCATGTTTATATTTCATGCACAGATATGGAATGATCACTTTGTTAAGTTCTATGATTTATGTATTCAGTGGACTTTAGGAAATTCTATTACTTTTGATATTTAACATAACATAACAATTGAACTACTTGTTGAAATTTTGAGTGTTTAAACAGATAACAGTAGTTATCAATAGTTAACAGTAGTATTCTTTAACTTTTGAAATAACTGAAGCATAAGAATCATTGGAAGAAAAACATTCACAGTGTGCACAGGTATTTATCCTGGGAAATCCTCATGGGGATGAAAACCCACCAAAACTCTTGCAATATATTAGTCAATCAAGTACAATATCAGTACAATACTTCTCCTTGAGAGAGAGATAAGATAGAAGACAATAACACTTACTGCTATCTCTGTGTTTCAGATATCTCTCAGCCTCTACCACAAATTCTGTAGTTGCTACTGTTCACAAAATTATGCTCTGTAGCCATTGTTGTTACCTTAGATATGCCCTTAAGGTTGCCCTTTACTTTGACTCCAAACACTTAGACCTGCAATAGAGGTTTTCCTCAGAACAGGATGAACTTGTCTTCAGCATTTGTGTGTTAGTCTGCCTCATATTCGGCCTCCTAGTTGTTGCCTCAAATGTGTGTGATAATATATAAAGAGGGGTGCCTCGCCTCCTATTTATATAGTTTAGGTCACCCTAGGTTAGGGCTGACCTTAGGTAGGTTAGGGCCGACTTTAGGTTAGGGCAGGACCAACCTTAGGTTAGGGCCGACCTACTTAGGGTGGTTAGGCCAACTTACTCAGGGCGGTTATGATCTGAAAATGATCTTTTAAAGACTTTGGTCAAGTTTATGCATGAGTTGATTTACCATTTAGAAATTGAAGAGAAGAAGAAGATTTAATGAAAGAATGTTGCAGCCATCATAAAGAATGCACAACAGAAAATAAGCACTAAGAACAGCAAACCATAACGCCAAATATTGTTAACGGAGTTCGGCAAGGTTGCCTACGTCTTCGGGCCTTTGTCTCAGTGGGGGAGGCTTTCTTATTAATCTTCAATTCTTCAAAAATACATCAGAAGTAGATCAAATGGATTACAAACTGGTCTGGCTGTGTTCTGCTCGACCTCAAGAATCCAACAAAACTAACGGCACTGAAAAAGGTTGAGCGTAGCTCCCGGAAATGGCCTCCAAAGTTCGCTTCCTCAATGGCTTCCCTGCATAAAAATGGCTTAGGCTTCACAATTCTTCATTATTTTGTTGTATCTGAACCTCTTTGGACTGTCAAAAACACCTGGTTTATATAGATTTTGAGTTGGGGATCCTATCCCAACTTCCTCCCAAGATCTAGCCTTGAAAAGGGCTCAAAATCCCCCAAAACTAGGCAAAAATCCATTAGTATCAGGCCAAAAATCATTAAAAACCTAATTATAAAGTTAAAAAACCCACAAATGGCAAAACTCATGTGCTCGCCCCTTTTTCTCAGGCCCCTGGTCATATGGGAAACCATGTGGCCATGCGCTAGGCATTGGCGCCCTAGTCCTCTGTGCTCCAAGTCATAAGCGTGTGCCATGTGGCCATGCGCTAGTCCAATGTTCCACGCCCCTGGTCATCCGCTTTGGGATATGCCATGGGCTAGCCCCGCTGACCGGGGCTTATCCCCAACTACCCGCCAACACCACAAGAAAACTAAAATTGGTTGTATAGTGGTTAAGTCCCACAATATAGCTTGGATGGTTGGCTCATTTGTTGGAAATCGTTGGCGTGCCTAGAGGTCTCGAGTTCGAATCTGTCGGAGTGCAAACAAACTTTTTGACTTGGCCCTCATTGGCCTCATCCGAGGTGCCACGTGGTGCCCTGTGATTGGGCCACATGTCACCCTGTGATTCACCACCGTACACACAGTCAGCGCACATTCAACAGCACAGTCACTGTGCCAACTCGTCTACATAGTCAACACACCTGCCACGTGTCACGTCCAGAGCTTACCACATCACTGCCACCTGTCATCCATACCCTGCCATGTGTCATATGTACCTTTCCACATGTCACAACCTCAGTTTGCCACGTCAATGTACAGACTGCCACGTCAGCGTCCGTACATCCCAGTCACCTGCCACATCAGCATCCGAAAACGCAAAAAATGTATGATACGTGTCACCTCCAGGTGTTGCCACGTCAGCATGCTAACGTCATCTTCCATGTCATGTTGACGTACTGCTGACGTTAGCAGTATGGCCTTTGACTGTTGACTTTGACCTTTTTTTGTATGTTTGGGAAAAAGTTCAGATCGCCATAACTTCGCCATAGGCTGTCCATTTAAAAAAAAAAAAACATACTGTCGGAATCAACACGATGAACCCTACGTGATGGCGTTGATTTCGTTTGATTCCAAGAACGTTGATTTTTAGGCCTTCCTGGATCCATTTTGGATCAGGTTAGGACAACTTACTCAAAGCGGTTAGGGAATATCCTCTGCAATTTCCTACACTTCAACACTCCCTCTCAGCAAGGAGGGTATTCTTCAGGCATACATATCCACACAGTTCCTTCTAGTCTTTGCACTTGACCATTGACTTGTTGACATCCACATAGGATCTATATATCACAAGAAGTTTTGTAACCTTATACAGATAAGGATCATTTCATGGGATGTGATCATCTAGTTCTCCTTAACCATGGTCAATTACTAGAGTTATTTCTCTTAGGGGCGACCAGTCCCTAAGAAATACTCATAGCTCATCTTGAAGACCTAGGAGAATTTTTTCACATCACCTTGTCTTTGACTTTTTCTTTGACACACAAAGCTCACAAGACTTATTTTCTTTAACACACAAATCTCACAAGACTTGTAGCAACATCTTTTGTCTCTTGCCTCGACTTACAAGGATTTTCTCCAAGTCTTGAATCAACCTTGACATACAAGGCAGTCTTGGAGAATTTCTCATGATGCTGCAAACTTTAACACTCCCTCTCAATGAGGGAGGCATTTTCTGCCATACCAAGCTTGTTCCGAAAGTACACAAGTTTTCTAAAGGACAGAGGCTTAGTCAATATATCAGCTATTTGTTCATCAATACGAATGTACTACAGCTTGATGGCACGTATTTGGACCATGTCTCTGATGAAGTGATATTTCATCTCAATATGCTTTGATCTGTCATGGAAGCCCAGGTTCTCTGTGAGCTTTAAACAACTCTAGTTATCACAATGGATAACAGTTGTTTCTAACCTCTATTGAAACAACCCAGACAAAAGCTTTCTCAGCCATACTGCTTCTCTTCTAGCATTATTGGTTGTTATATACTCTGCTTCAGTTGTACTTTGTGCTATAGAGCCCTGTTTCTTGCTAGACCAAGAGATCATAGCTGAACTCAAGCTAAAACAGTATCCGAAAGTACTCTTCCGGTCCAGTGAGCTCCCAACCCAGTCTGAATCAGCATAACCATGAAGCAACACTCCTCCACTAGAAATGTATCTAAGTCCATATGTAATGGACCCTTTCAAATATCTGAGGACATGTTTGGCAGCAATCCAATGTCTGTGTCTCAACTCACACATGAACTGACTCAAGGCGCTTATAGAAAAGCATATATCTGGCCTTGTTTGGATCAAATACATCAAGGATCCAATAAGCTATCTATACATAGATGGGTCCACCAAGTTTGATTCAGAATCGGACTCATGCAACTTCTTTAAGTTAGATACCATGGGTGTAGACATGGATTTACAATCTAGCATACCAAATCTGCGCAGTATGTCAACAATATATTTTCCTTGAGAAAGAAAAATTTCATCTTTTCTTTGCCACACTTCCAAACCAAGGAAGTAATGCATGAGTCCAATGTCTTTCATTTCAAATTCAGAAGTGAGCTCCCTCTTACACTGGGCTATCAGTTGTTCCTCTCCTGTAAGGAACAAATCATCAACATATAGAACCAAAATCAGGGGATGTTTTTCTATTACCTTGAAATACAGATTGGGATCAGTTGCACTCTTGGAGAAACCCAGGCTCTGAAGATAACTGTCAATTCTCGCATACCAAGCCTTTGTTGCCTGTTTCAGCCCATATGGTGCTTTCCTTAATTTGCACACATGTGATTCTTTTCTATGAACCACAAAACCCTCTGGTTGTTCTAAATACACTTCTTCCTCAACTTGGCCATTGAGGAATGTTATCTTTACATCCATCGGGTGAAGTTTCCAACCCAGAACTGAAGCAAGAGAGATAATGGTTCTGATGGACGTATACCTTGCAACTAGTGCAAATATCTCATCATAATCTATCCCTTCCTTTTGAGAAAAACCATGAGCCACAAATCTATCTTTGTATTTCTCAATACTCCCATCAGTTGCATGCTTGATCTTGTAGATCCACTTAGAGGTAACCACAGATTTTCCTTCCGTTCCTGGAACCACTTCCCACACATCATTCTTAAAGATGGATTGATATTCTTCCACCATGGCATCTTTCCATACTTTCTTCTTAACATCATCCTCATAGATGGTGGGCTCTGCATCACTAATCTGAGCCATAAGAGCCACATAACCTGAATATATTTGAGGTCTATTACTCTCTCTTAATGTACCTGAAGGAGCAGCATGTTTTTCCGCCTCTCGCGGAATTTCTGTACACCAGGAAGGATTCCTCTTAGCAAGAGGTACATCCATAGGTCTCTCTATCTGTTCTATTGGATCCTGTTGGGATTTGGGTACCTTGGAAAGTGGTCCCCATGTGCTTATGAGTCTCTAAGCACAACGGGGGAAGACTATTACCCTTATACTTTACTTTATGATTCTAATTTCACTTTGACTTAGGAGTTTTAAGTCAAAAGTGAAATATGTCACTTAAGTCATGAAGTGACAATTAATTCACAATGTGGGTGAATTAATAGACATAAAGCAACTAAGAAAAGTGGGTTTCCTTAGTGAGATTTTTGGATGAGATCTCACCCATTGATTAGACTTGGATAGATCTAATCTAGGCCATTGATCTTTTAGGGTTGGCTCAAAGAGGCTAAAGAGAGGGTAAAGGTATTTTTGGAGACTCATTCTTCACTTGTGAGTTTTGGAGAAGAGAAGAGGGGCGCATTTCTTGAAGAGGAGGGCGCACTTC
>ML777227.1:779246-792019 GCA_009831015.1 Picea engelmannii | reverse complement strand
AATTTTCCATTGTTTAGGGATGACAATCCCTATCAACTATCCAACATATAAAAAAACATTATTTTCAATACTAAATTATTAATATTACATATTGATATTGCAGAATTTAAGCAGAGGACAAAGTTTGTCCATTTTGGTGGACCACTAATATAAACAATTTCAGACAAACGAGCAATACATAGTAAACATGTACTTTTATAAAGTATGGACATGATATTTTATACAACATATGCACATTCCTTATTCCATACTTAGGCACTTTTTGGATCGCGTGTTCACGGCCTAGCGGGCTGAAAATTGAAGTTTTATTGTTCCCTTCCCTACAAATAGCAGCCAGTTTTCCACGATATACAAATTGACAGGCGGACACGGGATGGTTGGTTGAACATTGCACTTTTATTGTCCCGTAGCGATCCCGTATGAATTCCATATTTAGCCATTTTTTTTATCGGGGGCTCTAGGCCTGGCGGGCTGAAAATTTGGGCCTCTATTGTTCTGTGTTGTGCAAATACCACTCACAATTATGTGATATACAAATTGACAAGCGGACCTGCGCGCTGGTTGGCTCAACATTGCAGTTTCATTGTTCTGTGTCATCCAAATAGCACTCGGAGTTCCGCGATATATAGATTGACAGATGGACTTGAGGGTTGGCGGGTTCAAGTTTTCCATTGTTTACATATGCTAATCCCTATCAACTATCTAACATATTTAAAAAAATTATTTTCAATACTAAATTATTAATATTAAATTTTGATATTGCAGAATTTAATTAGACAAGAAAGTTTGTACAATCTGGCCGGGCGACTAATATAAAAGTTTTCCGACAAACAACGAATACATAGTAAACATGTACTTTTAGAAAGTATGGACGACATTTTATAGAGCATATGCGGATCCCTCGTTCCATACTTGGGCACTTTTTGGATCGTGGGTTCTCGGCCTGTCGGGTTGAAATTTGAGCCTCTTTTGTTCAGTGTTCTGCAAATATCACCCAAACTTCCGCGATATACAAATTGACAGGCGGACTTACGGACTCCATGTCTGGCGGGTTCAAGATTGAAATTGTTTAGGGATGCTCATCCTAAATAAACTTTATCTAAAAACATTATTTTCAAATACTAAATTATTAATATTAACTATTGATATTGTACAAGTGAATTACATTAAATTATTAAAGGATGTTAAATCGCTTATTTTTTTAAAAATGAAGCAAACAAAAGAAAGTTTTTTTAAAATTCTATCACCGAAAGCATAACAAGGACCAATTTGAATTTTAAGGCCCTCTTGTTCATATGATAACACAATTGCACTCTACACAATATATATTCGTTGATTTCAAATTATTCCAGGATATTAATTTTGCCAAGTTCATCGAATAAGAAAAAATGTTAAAACAATGACCAATTTGAATTTTAAGAGCCTCTTGTTGCTATGATAGGACAGTTGCACTTCGCACACTATATATTCGTTGATTTCAAATTATTTCAGAACAATAATTTGACCAAGTTCATCGATCAAGGAAATCTGCTAAAGCAAGCCACATAGTACATTTGCGTCACACCGCCATAGAAATTATCAGGCGGATCTATGGGCCAACTGGCTAAAAAATTCAATTATATTGTTCTGTGTCCTCCAAAGAACATCTGGAGTTCCACGATATACACATTGAAAGAAAAAGTAGATAACCAAGAACCAACCATACTTAAACAGACCGCAAGCAAGTTCCCAGAAGGTTCCATAGAGCAGAACCCATCGACCTTTGCAACAAACAATTTGATATACAAATAAAAGACGTCACCGCATTCGTTTTCTCTTGCATCTAGTATATGTTCCCAGTAGAAAAAAACAAGGAACATGCGATATATGGGTATTACAAAGATATGGGCCAAGTCCAACGAACATTCATATGGATGTTGAACAAATGTTACAGAGACAAATGAGGTATTTTTGTTTCTTGTCGAAGTTTGATATATATATATATTTTCCCTTCTTCAACCGATATGCAAAATTGCATTGTCCTCAGTCAAGGTGAATTTATTGTGTATGCGAAGCTGCCGCAACATGTAGACACTGCTTGCCTTTTTTTGTAGATAAGTTTCATACGACAACTCTGCCAACTCAGGAAGCACATTTTGTAACAGAGGTTGCCTAACCGTACAATGCATGGTTGTGTTGCCCACGGTTCAGATAACAACATTCACGCAATGTCCATATATATATGGACATTTTTCACTGCATCGCAGACAATCAATGGTATCATAACTTATCAAAGCGGAGGCAGAAGCATCAGAGTTGCATCTTGCACATACAGGCTCAAAGGGGGTCTAGTACACACTAGCTGCAACTAAAATACCTTCAACCTGGGAACCTAAGAAAAAGGATTAATACATTGAAAAACATAATACACAACTGCACCCCCCCCCTCCCCTTTAAAAAAAAATAAAAAATTAAGCAGGCGCAGAAATTTGTTGAAGGCTATTTCTATAAGCAAAGTGAGAATGCTTTTGTGAATGTATACGCACAACAGTTGTAGAGCTAGCTAGTTTCTTCAGATACTCTACTATATCTTCTCGCAAATCTATTACAAACGTTGCTTGGGTTGTCCGAAAGATCCTTTCTCTAGCATCCCTCTTCTTTGTTATATTTTTTAACAACATACGTGGAATCTTCCCTCTATGAAATTGTTGTTCCATCGACGAAAACAAATCTGAATACGTATCGAACAATCGAACAATTGTAGCTGCAACATGGAATAGTGCAATATTTATGTAACTTATCTGACATACATGCACATGCAAAAGTAAAGGACAAAAATGAACATGAAAAATGGTACCATTGCCTTGTCGTTGTTGGACTCTCCATCCTTTATATGGAGAATGTGTTGCAAGCCAAATTTTCTCGCCAGTGTGACAACAACCCCAATCGTTCCGATTGGATAAATATCAGTGCTATGTGCAAGTTGGTTGATAGTCAAGTCTGGGACGAAACAATATTCTGAACAAACAACGAGAATTTTTTCCACAATGCTTGTTTCGTTGAGCGAAATAATTCGATCGCAATCACCACAGTCATATATTGTTTTGCGAAATATATTAAAATATGTAATGGATATCCCATTACGTAGCAATATATTTTCTGCATGTTTCTGGACAACAATTAGTGTCACTGTTATCATGGCGTCCTTGTCTGTCATGTCAGCATGCATAAGGGATCTACTTTTGTTTGCCTTGTCCAAGTAGGTGCTATAGACAACCATTATGTCCCCGACGAACACTTATCCAGTTTGGCGGTTGTTCAAGCCCTCTATTGACAGTACTTTGGATGTTTGAACAGGAAAACTAAAGTGAATGGTAGTGTGCTACAAGTACACGCATAGTTTTGATGAACTATGGAGCTAGAGTTTCGCAACCACATCTCTTAGTCTGCGGAGCATGCAACACGTTCAATGTCTCGCTTGTACTTGTTGATACTTCTTGCGAGCTGCAAACCATGTATTGCAGATGACATCAGCATATCCGCCATGCCATAGATGAATATATAGCCCAACAAATTTGTTTAGTAAACATAGTAAGAGCAGAGTGTATGCATCTTTACCTTTGGCCTTGTCGGTCTGCCGATGTCTAGGATGACTCGTTGCTCATGCCCGTGTCACTAGTCCAATATTTTTTTATGCAAGCATGTGCAGATGAACATAAGGACTAAACAAACATATGCATTGTATATTCTCCATTGGAAGGACCAAATAATTGTAAAACTATATGCATATGAATTTTTTAATTGGAGAAATGTTTAACAATAAATAGGGCGTGAGCGCAGGGCACCATGGCCAATATGTATATCGCAGACCCCCGAAAGCCAGGGGACCAATCTTCAACCTACCAGCCTGACACCCGCAATCGAGAAAGTGGGTAACTATGGAAGAAGGTAGAATCACGACCACATATGTGAATCCGTTAGTCCACCAACCGGTGCACAAATGAATTTTTGGAAGGCACACTAGGCAGATGAATTAGAAAACAAAAGGGATAATAGAAAATGGAAAAAGTAGAAATAGGGAACGCAGAAAGGCCCATTACTGCAAAGTCATTGTTTTCAAGTCTAATAATATATTCCCCCACCTGGTTTGTATATTTAATTTACCAACACACTTGGTATACCTTTTAGAAGATTGCACCATAGAACCCTCTGCTATTGCACAGAACGATTGATCTCCCTGTCCAAGCAACTTGTTTTTTCCAAGGCAGCAACACCGAAGATGCAATGGACACGAAGGCAAGTTAGTATGAAGACTGTAATGATCCCAAACCATTATGCAAGGAACATCTTAGTATTTCTTGACATGAGCAAGTCCTTTACACACTTGAAAATAATGAATTTTTCAACAACAAAAAATTTCATTTGATATTCCTCACCAAGACATCATTTTCTATTTGTCATAAAATATATTACTAATCCTAGATATTCAAATGATTCAATTTGATGAAGCAAAGAGGATATATTACAGTTATGGAGGTCATAAAAAATAATCATGAAAAAGGATTTCAAATATCAACTAGATCGGAAACCAACATGGGAATACATGAATGAGCCAATATTTCTAATAATTTATTGATTTGGTGACAATCTTGGTTGATTAATTCTAAAAAAATGTTGCAAATTAATCTAAGAAGCAAAGTGTAGATTAACACTTCCCTAAGTTGCCTTCATTTCAAGAGAAAAATCCTAAGTTTTTGGTTGCATAAACCATTTCCCAACCTGCATAACAAGAGAGAATGGTTAGATCAACTATTAGACAGTTTGGCAAGAACTCTTCCTTCAAATGACTAGTTTATTGAAATGAAATTATACTAAAAAGAAAATCCAAGACCAAAATTAAACTAATCCTAAGCAAAGCATGCTAAGCTAATGTAAATTTGAACTATATTGGCTATCATAAAGTTATGAAAAATCTAATGCAATCATAAAGTATTCATCATATGTCCATTCAGTCAAAAATCACAGCCTTCTTCCTTAAAGATAAGCACCATGTGCTTTCACACAATATTCCCCTCATCATGAAACTTAGTGTCGTTGTTGGTTGTAAGATTTGAATCCCTGGACACAATGTATTTTTTCTGCAGTCATCATCAATCAAATTAAACAAACAGAACCATAAGACTTCAATTTCATCTATCTTCTAAAGATACAAGTCCATCCATAAACAAACCTTTGTCATTCTTAAAAGATGAACAAAAATCTGATTCAACAAATCCTCAACATTGCATATCAAGGTTTTTATTTCATCTTGTCATTAATGATAATAATGTGAAACATACACATGATTATCTTCAATCTTGTGAGATGCGAGAGGAAATAATTATGGAAATGGTAGCAATTAAGACACTCTGGAAAGGTTGAAGTAATCTTAGATCACGGCCTAGATGGATTAACTCCCCCATGAAAAATATAATTAGAAATCATAAATGGATTGAAATGACTAAATATTGATGTCTAATGAGTTGAATTTTGGCATGATGGGAAAATCCATGAGACTGATATCATAAAGTTTCCAAGAATGTTCCAAGTTGAGAAACTATAAATTTCATTTCCTTAAGCTTACATATCTCATAGAAAATAAAAATAAAAAACGAAATGTCGATGAGTATGCAAACAATCTCTCTAGTGGGTAGGTTTTCCATCCAAAACAATGAGACATATAATTTGGAAAACGAAAGCAGCAGGATCATAAGAAAGAGAGATTAAATAAAAATAACCCATACATGCTTATCCCTCAAGCTTATGAATAAACTTGAAAAACTTTTAGTGTTATTGGTTTAGATTCTTGGAATGTTGAAGAATGTGAGGTCTAATAGATTGGTGAGTTACAAATCACAAGATTTAAATTACAATTCACAAGAAATATCCAACTCACAAGATTTAAATTACAAGTCACAAGAAATATCCAACTCACAAGATTTAAATTACAAGTTACAACTCACAAGAAATATCCAAGCATATGGATTCCAATTAAACCATTAGTATTTTCAACATTTTCATGTCAATCCAAATCAACATGTAAAGGTACATCAATACATGATTTAGATTATTCATCCACTAGCTAATATGTTTCATTAGTAAGAGAAATTAAATGGACAGACAAATCATTGACAGAGGTCCTATCATCTAAAGAAAATCTATAGCAAAGATGAGTAAATCTAATAAGAAAATATTCAAGAGATTCATATTCATTCTTCTTAAGCTTTAATATATCTACACACAAATAATCATAATTATAGTTCTCAAAAGTTTGCCAAAATTGACACGTAAACTGCTCCCATGTGTGAACAGAGGAAGTCGGTAAGGTATCACACTAGCTCTTGACCCGACCTGTGAGAGTGAGAGTGAACATCCTGTAAAAGACACTTCCATTACTAATATTTTGAGAACAACAAAATTTCCAAAATTTAAAAGCATGTTTAGATGCAAGTGTCTCTCCATCAACATCAGATTTAATTTGTAACAAAAAATGTAAAATATAACTACGAGTTTTAAGAGGTATAATATCATAAAAACATCTCCAAAAAGGGATATGAGATGTAGCCATTAATAAATTAAATGAATTAACAAAAATGACTACACATACTCATCTTATCATCTGTCCCTCCTTCTAGCGCAATTTATGTTGACAGGTCCAAATGGTTTTTCAAGTAGGTAAGGGGGAACGCCCAATGGCAGGTCCCAATTAAACCTACTCTTGTTTGGTGTAGCGTTTCCAACTAGTATGTGGGCTTGGTTTCCAATAAGAATTAAAAGAAGAAAAAGGGGAAAGACATTTAAATGTCCCCAAAATAGTTCTAATTAATTCTAAATCTAATATAAACTTTAAACAAACAAATCCGACCTAACTACTTCTAACCTATCATGTGCATGAGAAAACTAATAGATGACTACAACTTAAAATGATATTTTTAACAACAGAAATAGTTCATGGTAGCCAAGAATATGTTAAAACAATAATACTTCAGATATCATCTCAAATAGTTGTAGAGGAGACCTATAACATCATCCATGTACTCATTAGAAATCACAACAACATAAGCATTCTAAATTCTAAGCATAGAAATAGTTCATATGATCAACACTCAGAAAAAATCAAGTGACAAACACATTTATGGATGATTCCCAAACACATTTGATACAATTATGACTTCAAATATATCTTATGCTCTTCGTATATCCAACAATAAGAGTATCAATAGTCTACACAATGGGAAACAATCCCTTAACTACATTCAACGAGTTCTCTTTTATGAGATAAGAGAGATTACTCAGTTCTTGTGACTCTTCCTTTCCTTTCCCTTTGTTTTGTCATTATACAACTTCAAATTTATTTTTCATTTTCATAAATGAACATGTGAACATTATAAACAGAAGCTAAAGAGACTCTCAAGTGGTTATTGTTTCCTAAGGAAGTTTACAAATGATATTCATTTAAAAATATTATTAAATCTCAACATTAGTGTCCTATTTTGTTCCTCAAGTTATTCTGGTCATTTCTAGTGTTAGCATGTTGAATAATATCATTCCATATTCTTATCCTTTGTCTCATCCTTCCAGCGTGCTCTTGCAAGTCTGATTTTGAATCCTATAGCTTAAGATATGACTACCTGAACATGCACAACTCATTTTCTGATTAAATTCGGGCCTCTTCTATTTTCTATATTTTCTGAGAATTTCCACTCTCAATCTATCATTATTTGTTGTCCCATCGTGTTCTATTCTCTGTAATATTTCCATTGAACTACCCTGGACCTGATTTCACTTCATGTAGCTCCATATATGGTCATCTGAAGTTTGCACAGTCACTTTTCCCTCCAAATTCGTGACCTTCTGTTTTTCACGTTTTCTAGGATTTTTCGTCAGTATTTTAGCCTGAATTCATCACTATCCCAACACGGTATCTTGGGCTTGATTATGACATATGTAGATCCAGATATGTTCATTTGAAAATCAGTGCTCAACAACCCTTGAACTTCTTATGGGTGAATCTGGGTTGTCGATCTTCAACCTGAAAATCATTGTACCACATGCATGAGGTAATTCAAAATCGGGCTCTGTTTCTCAGTGGAAAATGGTGGCACAATTAAGTTTTCTATTGCATGTGACCCCTTTTCTGCTTCGATAAGATGGGTTTGGGTTCTGGATACATCTGTCTTCTTGTTTAGCTACCTTGTTTCATATTTTTGGATCTAGCACGGGTCTCAAGGTCTTAGGTATTGGAAGAGGAAATTAGGGTGTCATATCTTCCTGGATCCATTCACATGGTGTCTAGATCTTTGATTGAATCCCAAGGCAGATCGGAGATGGAATTCTTGGATCAGACGGCTCCAGTCTTCTACTCTGTGGTTTGTAGTACAAATGGAGGACGATGAGTTAGATTTTGACTCTGATGGAGAGGGCCCAAAGAAAATTTTTGTATTAACTGAAGAGTTTATCACCATGCAATGTTTGAATAATTCCACTGATCTGGAATCCCTTGAGTCATTGGATCTGTCATCCAGTATCCATCCTGAGGCCCTTCACCTTGATCGAGGTTCCTCATTCAATTAGGAAAATAAACATTCCCCCCACATCCAAAAGGTTCCATATTGATGTTTATGAGATAGAGGAAAAGGTGACAGGAATGTAAGGTTGTTCTCTTGGTTCATACTTCCATGGAAGTAAGGAGGAGAAGAATAATCTATCAGTAGATTGCAATGAAAATGGGCATGAATCCTCGTTCACTGGTCAAAAATCTAGGAGTCTCAAAAAATCTAGGTGTTGGAAGGTCCGTAGGCATCGTAAAAGAATGGTGGTTGAGGATGATTTAGGTGTGGGAAATATCTCTAGGTTGATCGACAAAACAGTCCTGGGAATATTTTGTGGGAAATTGTTTTCCCCCCTATCACTCAAATATTGGTTGGAAAGCAATTGGAAACTTGTTCTTGGGTATATTCCAACTTTCCATATTCTTGCTAGAGGATGGCTCATTTCGAATTCCTCTCACAAGAGGATTTATTAGTTATTTTTATCCACTCCTGGGGATGGGGTCCTTCAAGTTTAGTGTTGAAAGAGTGGACTATTTCTTTCAATCCTGCTCAAGATTTTTTTCCACTGCAAAATTTTGGGCCATTTTACCAAAACCTTCCACTATTTTGTTTTAGGGAAGATATTATGCAAGTGATTGGAAATAGTATCGGTGTTTTTGTGGGTCTTAAGTGAGGTTGGGACTCTAAAATAGACAGGTGTTGGGCATGTCTCCAAATTGAGTTCAATCTAAGGGAGGGTATCCACGATGAAATTGATCTAGTTTAGGGATATTTCTCAATTTCTCAGAGGATATTATTGGAGAATCCCCTTCTGATGTGAAAGTGTGGAAACTCATTATCCTATTTTTATGAAAGTGTGGAAAAAAAAAGATGACATGGAATCTTCAGTAAATGAATCAACAACCTGATAAGATGGATCATACACAAATTTCCAAAAATATTCCTAAAGCAGTCTTTCATAAGAATACGTGGACAAGATGCCAACTTGTCACTCTGGTAATAATATATGTTCAAACTCTCCTGGTTTTCCAAAAAAGGGTGCTTCTTTAGAATGTAAGTCTCTCATTCTTCCCTTGAAGGTATGCTCCCCTCCTCACCCTATTCTCCAGGGCCCCTATTTTGGTTGTGATATCTCCCCTCCCCTGAATTCTCCCCTGATAAGGAAGGTTGCATCCCTGGTTCTTTCTCTCCCATCTCTCACATTGTTCTTTTCCATCCCTATGGTCCATCCTCACCGTCACTACAGTCGAGCCAATATGTGGTCAAATTATACTATTTGTTACATTCAAAAGTAAAATTTGGACAATTACTCGAGAAAACGGGTGGTTTAGACCTAGATCTAGCTTCTAGGAGTCATGCAGGGAGAAAATCCAAAATTTATTTACCTCATACTCAATCAAATAAAGAGATTCAAAGTTGTAAACTGTACACAATTCTTGGAGCCCTTAGAGTAGGAAAATCCCTCCATAAGGTTCCTAAATGAAAGTCCTTTCTTTCAATGCATCTGGAGTTGGGGGTGCTCCTAAAATGCTATCCCTCAAGTGTTTGTGTGTGCAGTGGTCAATCTTGATATCTTATTGATCTAAGAGACAATGTATAGTAGCTCAAAAGCAGAGGAGGATTTTAAGCCTTGGTTGAAATATTGGGTTTTTTTCTCCATTGATGCAGATGGTCTATATGGAGGAATGTTAACAGCCTGTAGTCCCAAATTAAAGGTGTTAAACCTTGTTTACCTCCCTTCCTACATTTAAATCTAGGCTATGGAGAACTGGCTAAATTTCTCTTTTAAAATTTGAAATGCGTATGGTCCTTATGTTAATAGATGTCCTTTTTGGGATGGCCTCAATGATTTGGGTGAATTGAGCTCAGGAAATGTAATCCTCGAGGGGGATTTAAATTTTACTTTATCTCTAGCTGAAGTTTGGGGCCAAAATCCTCGATAAGATCCAATGGAATATTTTTTCTCCAACTGGCTAGAGAAGCACAACCTTATAGATTTAACTCTGAAGAAACTTTCCCAAACTTGGTGTAATGGTTGAAAAGGGAATGATATGGTTGTGAAAATACTCCATTGGTTTTTTATCTATGATGGGTTGATTGAAAATTAGTGGGCTATTTATTCTAGAGTGGAATTCAGGGGTCTCTCATACCACTTTCCAATTGCTTTAGATATTTCCAAACCAGGTTCACAGAAAGTGTCACTAATGAATTTTAATCATGAGTGGTTAAAAGAAACCTATTTCATTAAGATGGTTAATGAAACGTGGACTTCATTATCAGAAGGGGAAGGTCAATCCTTCATGTATAAATTCACATCTAATTTGAACATCATCAAAATAAAGACAATCTTATGGGAAAAAGAAAATAAGAAAAATCAGTGGGCGGATTTAGCGAAGATAGAGGAAAATATAAAGAATATTTTAAGAGAAAGATAAGTGGACTCTTTATCGTAGGAGGAAATTGATCAGGTGAAGGAACTTTCCATAAAAAAATAATAATTTCTACAGAAAGAGGAATCCATGTGGAGGCAAAAAAATCAGAGCAGTGTGGATCTAGGAAGGAGACAATAATAGAATTTTTTTTCATCAGTTCGCAAGCTATCATAGAATGCTTAAATCTATGGTGGAAATCAAGGATTCCAATGGGTAAATGGTTTATGGTTTCGAGAAGATAGCTCAACATGGAAATTCCTTCTTCTCAAAACTATTTAAAGAGCCTCTGGGTTGTCCAATAGAAGAAATTGTAAAGGTCATTTCCCTCTTCCCAACTCATATTACTCCATAAATGAATGATGATCTGAAATGGGAAATCACAGAGAATGAAGTTTTTGAAACCTTGTCGACCTTTCAAAGATGCAAGAGCCCAGGCCTCGATGGCCTAACAGTGGAATTTTATTTAGGTTTCTATGATATTTTGAAGGGGGGCCTCCTCAAGGTAGTTAATGAGTCAAAATGACTTGGGGAAAAGGGAAGTCCTTTGAACTCTACTCATATTTCTCTCATTCCAAAATATTCTTCTTCTTCTTCCTTTGATTTGGCCCATCTCTTGTTGCAACCTCATATATAATATTATAGCCAAGATATTAGAAAATTAGTTAAAACCGCTCTTTAGCACCTTCATCTCTAAAGAACAATTTGGGTTTCTCTTTAACCACCAAATACATGACGTTATTTCTTAACCCAAGAATGTTTTCATACTATTAAGAATAAAAAGCTTCCCTCCTTCATCTTGAAGTTAGACTTATCAAAATCCTACAAGCGGGTCAATTGGACTTTCCTCCAATTGGTTTTGATATAGTTGGAAATGAATCTTGAATCAATCAACTGGATTATGGGTTGTCTGGAATCTTCTATTTTTTTTATCCTTATCAATGGGTATCCCTCTAATTTCTTTAGAGATTCTAGAGGACTTAGAAAAGGTTCCCATTTATCCCCCTTCTTGTTATTACTCGTAGCGGAAGGTTTGAGTCAGTTGGTAAAGAAGGCAAGAAGCGATGGACTTCTTCAAGGAGTCGGGATCACAAACTCAAAAAATTTGTTTCACCTTATTTTTGTTGACGACATAATTATGTTTGGTGTAGGAACAACTTCGGAGATCCAAGCTATAAAGAATATCGTAGAGCAGTTTTGTCAAGCCATGGGAATGCAAGTGAATGATGGAAAATCCTCGATTCTGGTTAACGAGCTTCTTGAAGAGATTACAAATGAGCTAAAGGGAAGTCT
The DNA here is from genome assembly GCA_009831015.1 of Picea engelmannii. NCBI lineage: Eukaryota > Viridiplantae > Streptophyta > Pinopsida > Pinales > Pinaceae > Picea > Picea engelmannii. The sequence continues at coordinate 779,727 of ML777227.1, read as the reverse complement.
TTCATTTAAACAAAGTGTCCTTGATGATGGAATCAAGTATTTGGGTTTCATTTTGAAACCAAATGACTATGCTTACAAAGACTAGATTTGGATTTATGTCAAAATTAAAAAAAAAATAGGGTTTTTGGTGAATTCTTGGTTGTCAAGAAGTGGAAGTGAATTTGATGCCCAGTAGCATCCTGATATATTGGGTTTCTATCTTGAAACTTCCAAAAGGAATAATTCTCAAAATAAGAAAACTTTGTTTTCATTTCTTATGGGCTAGAATGTTGAAGAAGCATCAAGTTCCCTTGGTCAAATGGGAAAGATTGGCCATGCCTAAAGATTTGGGTGGATGAGGTATAAAAAATTTGGTATGTGTTGACACTCAGAAATTTCTTTGGGCTGTATCAAAGAAAACCTCGAGGTAACTGTTTCAACCAACTTTAGATTGTATTTTGACCTATACAATCATAGAGGGCTCTCTCAGATGTCTAATGAT
>ML777227.1:751634-778336 GCA_009831015.1 Picea engelmannii | reverse complement strand
AGAAATCGTTACAAACAGAAAATGACACGTTTTAATTGATTTCCTACTTTTTAGGAGGCGAAATTATGAAAAATAGGCTTCAAAATTCCACTTTTAATTCTCAAAATGTAACAGCTATGTAACATATGAGAACGGTTTTTGTAGGTAAGCTCGTTCTAAATAAAAACCTCTCTCAATTTCTTGAAATTCATCGCCAGCTGGCGGGAACACGTGTCACAAAAACATGTCTCAAACAGAAAATCATGAAAACTGAAAAATAGGGCTCAAATATTCCTTTGAATATCCCAATCCGTGACACCTTTTGCAAACATGAGAGAGGTTTGTATTATATGGTTTTACCTAAACAAAAACCTCTCGGTAATTTTCAGAATTCCTATTCGGTTGGTTATAAACTGATCTCTAAGTTGACCATTAAAACATTCATTTACGTAACGTGACTTGTAGTCTGTGCGTAGGAAAATCCTCTGCGCAACAACATCCTTTGCATGAAAAAATCCTCTGTGTGAAAACATCTTATGTGTTACAAAATCCTATGTGTGACAACATCCTCTGCACGACAAAACTCTATGCGGACGCGGAAAAATCCTTTGTGCGACAACATCCTCTGCGCGACAACATCCTCTGCATGAAAAAATCCTCTGCACGACAACATCCTCTATGCGGAAAAATCCTATGCGTGACAACATCCTCTGCGCGACAAAACTCTCTGCGCAAAAAAATCCTCTGCGTGGAAACATCCTCTGTGCGACAAAACTCTCTGCATGGAAAAATCCTATGTGCAACAAAATCCTCTGCGTGACAACATCCTTTGCGCAGAAAACTCCTTTGCGTGGAAAAATCCTCTGCACGAAAACATCCTCTGCGTGGAAAAATCCTATGCGCGACAAAATCCTTTGTGTGACAAAACTCTCTGCGCGGAAAAATCCTCTGCGTGACAACATCCTCTTCGTGACAAAACTCTTTGTTTGGAAAAATACTCTGTAAGGAAAACATCTTTGTGCAGCAAAATCCTCTGCGTGGAAAAATTCTTTGTGCAGAAACATCCTCTGCGTGACAAAATCCTTTGCGCAGAAAAATTATCTGCACAACAAAATCCTTTGTGCGGAAAAATGCTCTGTGTGACAAATGAAAGAAGCAAAAGCCTTTTCGCAACGAACTTGCACAACAAGTATGCTTTTGAAGTTTGAAACGATATCAATGACATGGAGTGTCATGATTGTTCCTTCTCTAACCTCATGAAAGGTGATGATGAACCATAATACCTTTTGACATGATATTCACCCTAACCTATGACTCATCTAGGAATGCCTTGATTTTCCCAAGATCGTGTCATGACTTTGAAAACTTTGGACAAACCTCCAACTCTAGCTATGAAAATCACAATGCTAACAATATGGTTTTGTCGAACCTTGGTGAATAAAATTTTTTGGAAGTTGTTACACAATGAAATGCTTTGGGGAAGAGTTAGGGTGTCCAAGTATTTCACTGGTCTTTTTGCAATTGAGTGGATCATATCTCCTTCAAAAAACTCACTAAATGGGTTGATTTGTTGGAAGGCTTTTGTTGAGGCTATCCCCTTAATTGGAAAGAATCTGACCTGGGAAGTGGGAAATGGGAGATATTTTTGAATCGGGGTTGATCCTTGGGTAGGTGCGAGGAAATGTTTTAAACTTCCAAAACTTTTAGTTTCCACTCTTCACAATAATGGAATATTTACACTAACATATGCATCTCTTCCTAGTTTGGATCAAGCAAGGCACACTAAATGGAAATAATATGACATGTTGGAAATAGAGGGTGAGTGTGCTGATAAATGGAGGGATTTTGTTTGTTCTTTGAACTCAAATTTCATTGTGCTTAAGGAAGAAGAAGAAGACACATTGTATTGGCTAGGAAATGACAAAACTGGGGCATATATAGTCAAGATGGGATATTTGGTTTTAGCAGTGGAAAAATTATCTCATGAAAAGATGTGGTGGTGGAAGTATATATGGTCCTAGAAGGCCCCCATAAAAGCAAAAATCCTCACATGGATGGTGTTAGAAAATAATATTTTGACATGGGATAATAGGATAAAGAAAGGCTAGATCGGCCTAAATTGGTTCTCTTTGTGCAAATCAAGTACTGAATCGGTCTCACATCTCTTTTTGGAATGTCCTTATGTTGTAAATGTTTGGAAAGAAGTGGTTTTCACTAGGAAAATACAAGGGATGCAGCCACAAGAAAGCCTGGAGGCCTGGTTTAAAAGGTGGAAGGAATCCACATGTATTACTCTCTCCTCAATACCTTTCTTCTACGTTTATTTCTTGTGGTGGGCACAAAATATTGCTATTTTCCAAAACATGTTGGCACCAATAGAGGTGGTGGTAGGTCTCATTCTCAAGCTTGCTAGAGAATAGAAATTCGATCCCAAATTAAAAAATATTAGACAACCTTTGATGGCTCGGTTGGCAAAGGGAATTATGTGGGGCTTCTTTGACAGGGCTAGCCAAGGTCACCCTCCCATTTGTGGTGTTGGTGTTTTCCTATATTTTTCCAAGTCACATTATTACATTATTCGATATGTTCCAGGTACAGGGTCAAATAACAAGGTAGATTTTTTTTTTTTTTTTAAGTAAAAGGCGAGACCTATTATATTATAACTTCAAAAAATGAATACACATGACACGCAGGTGCCAGCTATCCTGCCTATGCAGGAAACCAAGACAACAGCTGGCCTGCCCATAGTAGCATGCAAAATCAAAGAGTTCATTGCGCCACCCTGCCCAAAGGAAACCAGGGTATACATCCATTATCAACAACAGTTTAGTGAGGTCTGTGCTAATGCTACCCATGCTAACAACTGAAGAGCTACATCTCTGGTAAACTACAACAGAAAAAGAGTTGGAAATCATGTGAGACAGAAGAACCTATTCCCCGAAGTCCTCATAGGCGTTCGTCGCTTTTCCACTACTGGCTGGGATGACATAAGGCTGAGCACAGGTTGGACATTGTCGCCGAGGAGTGGCACTGGAATAGGCCGCATAGAGCATGTCTAAGCATTGGCTAACACGGACTGCTCTGAAAATTTGATCATCCACCAGGCTTTGACCCTCAAAAATCAGCTGCAGATGCTCCGGGTGCAGGATTGGTGGCAAGGGCAGCGTCTTTGGCTTGGCATCCATTTCCCGACGACCCGACTGCTCCCTATTTGACTGCAAGTCTGTGGTGTTTTCCGAAAGCTCCTCCTCTACCAAGCAAGTGGTGGGCTCTTCATTAGGAGCGTCGTGGGGACCTAAAGTGTCTCTTGAGCGGAGTGATGCCTCTACCTCTCCAATACATGTCGGGGGGTTCCAATTATCTAGAACAATAAACATCCTTCTCTCTGAAAAGTCCGGTGGGAGCTCCATGTTCGGGACTTCTTCGAAAAAGGTTCTGGGGGGCAAGCTCGTATCAGTGGTCGCCCGACGTCACCTTTTCTTGGCCATGATCACAGCTCATTCAAATCTCTTGTGTCGCTTCCTCCTGGAGTCAGCCGCATACCAGTCGGCTCCCCTACGAGGCCTCCCCCTCGCTCACGGCATAGCAAGAGCAAGGATCAATGCCAGGGCATCGAGAACACTGCTGCTACTCCTATGCTCGGCAAGCTTCAAGCGCACACTAAGACTTCTTTTAAGGCGGGTGAAGGCATAAATTATGATTGTCGCCATTAAAGCCGAGAGCTTAATGCTCTGGTTGGCCGGCCTGTGGTCACTCGTGAGAGGCCCCATCGATAAACGAAGGCCGACGGAGGTAGGGACCTTCATAAATAACTAAGTGTGTGGTGAGAGCTATTATAAATGGCCTCTCCCTGCTCGCCTCCACGCGCCTCACCCTTTCCGCGTGTCACCCCATCCGAGGAAATAACAAGGTAGAGTTAGTGGCCCTTTGAGCACTACTTTTTCATGCATAAATGATAAAGTTACAAAAGTTGTAGGTGTTTTGGGATTCCCAGCGAATAGTAGATTGCATAAATGGGAAAATGTCCTTCGAGGTTTGTCTTTTACATCCTTTAATGAATCAAGTATGGGAACATATTTCAATATTATACGGATTCTCCCATCGCCACATACTCATATATTTAAATGAAGATGTTGATAAACTCTCAAAGGAAGCCTTAAATTGTGACACTGGCACTTTCATTTTAAATGATTTCTCATAAAATCATGAGATCTCTTAAATGAATTTTCATTTATAAATTTTTCTGAAGTGGGACGTAGTCTTCAGTGGTGTTTTTTGTAAGTTAAAGAAGAATGTGCAGAAGGGACAACTTATGCAAGGTCAAGAATGAATAGGTGAAAAAAAAAATTGAAAAGGAAAGTCCAGTTTTTTGGACGGAAATATGTATATTCTCTTTATGGAATATAAAGTTTTTTCTTACTCTGAATAGAAAAAAAAAAAAAAAGGTAATTCAAAACTAAATAATTAATATAGTTTTTAGCCCCCTTATCTGATATGTATAAGAACTTAGAGAAGGCATAGAACCTAGGGCTTGTGTTGTAATTTTGGCCAATAATCCTAGTGAAAATAGGAATTAAATAAAAATGAAATAAAATATGAAATAATTAGCTGAAATAATCTACATAAAACTCAAAGTTAATATATAAAAATAATAAAATCATTTCCTAACCCACACGAAATCAAAATTAATAGTACAAATCAGAAAATTACTCCCCATCCATGTGAAATTATTAAAAATTAATAAAAATCCCCAAAGTCTTAGTCAAAAATTAAAAAATTAAAAATTGTTGTAAATCAAACCCCATCAAATTCCAATGACCGTAAGCTAAATGTACATGGGATAAACCACTATGATGCCTTACCATAGGATTTTGATGGTCTAGATGTGAAGGTACATGAGCTAACCCACTCTGATGGTTGTCACGTGAAGGTTCCAATGGATCCAAGGCTTCCAATGATAATAATGGTAATGACACACTCTGATGGTTAAAAACTCTCCAAAAATATATTAAAATAATGATAATTATGATGGGTGCACACTCTCCAAAAATATATTAAAATAATGTCAATTTTGATAGCTCATCCCATCGAGGTCTAATGGGCGAAATTCAAACCTAATGAGTGCAGCTCACTCCGATGGCTTGCCATTCCAATGGATTACCATCGGAGTTTGATGGTCACATGTTTCACTCCGATGGCTCTGATGTGCTTGTTCCGAGGGAATAGAATGCACCATGTTTTGATGGATATGGTTCCAAAGAAAAATGTTAAAAGTAGCATGAATCCTAAGTCCTTTGGAAATATTAATATGATATTATGAAGTCATTCTGAGGTATTCGGGAGGGGATTTCATGAAGATATGTGTGTCTTAATGATAATTCTCGATAGAATTTACTGTGAAGTAAAGGTAAAGAGCAATGGGAAGAAGTGTTGGGAGAACTCTAATTCAAACTATGAATTTGAACTCTAATGGGTGAGGGGGAGAATAAAAACGTTAAATTAAACGAAACTAAAATCAAATCAAATCATAAAAAAAATTGAAAATATACAAACTAAGACTTAGGGGATAAATGGGAAAAAAAAATTAAAAAGAACTAAATGAATATACGTATATACATAAACAAATTTAAAAATAAATCAAAAAGTCAAATTGTTTCTAATTTTAAGAGGGTATGGAAAAAGAATGAGAATATACATAGTATACATAAGGGTTTTAGGAAAAACACATCGAGTAACAAATATTTTACTCCTTTAAAACAAACATGACCCATGTAAAAACATTTTTAAAGTGAACTTGATTTTTTTCCATGTAAAAAATAAATATCAAAGGTAACTTTTGGGAAAACCATGGGGAATAAAAACCATGGGCAATTACCATGTGCAATCAAAACCAAGGGAAAAATACAAATGGAAATGAATGAATACAAAAATAATAAATAATAAATAATAAATAATAAATAAAATAAAAATACACAAATTATATACAATAAAAATAAAAATTAGGAAAATAATGTCAAGTTACACATGAATCAGGGTTCCATGCAAGTCATGGTTGTACCAATTAGGGTTCCGCACCTAGGGACCAAAAATAGGAGCAATGTACATACCATGTAGATTTCGAATAATTAGGTACTTAAATCACGTAGGTATGTAGTACAGAGGTGACGATCATTCAAATTTGGATGTGACTGGTGGAAAGTGACCAGGGGGGAAAAGATGACACTTCATGCGACAAATCAATGTCACAAATGGTGACTTATATGATAAAAGGACCAATGCCAACCAAGCGCATGATACATGTCAATTTGGTCAAGTTGAACATCTCAAAGGGAATAACTGATAAGAATTCAAGGAGAGGGAATATGATCAGATTAGGGAATGGGTTCCCATGTCAGGACATAATGCATGAAACTGGTTACAAAAAGTGGCGCGTGAGTATCAATGATGACACAAGAAGGTTCTACATCCAAGAAGCTCAATAATCCTTGGGCGTGGGTTTTCATATAGAGGGGAGACCGAAATAAGAATCCAATAGAGATCAATCCGAAGAATCTCACACTTTTTATACCTTAGGAAAATCACAAGGTACTTCGGTCAGACATTCTGATGAAACAAACCAAATGAAGAGAGCCTAATAGGATTTTGGCATTTGGAATTTGGACTAGTATTAAGACAATTCACACTCAACACTCTAAATGGGCATTCGTGATAGAGTAAATCCAGTGAGCTCGTGGGATAGGACTACAAGGAAGGTGGATTTGATAGCCTTACGAGATTCGGTCCTTGGGGAAACAATAATCAAAGGTGAATATGCTTCCTAATGAGGGAGAGTCTGGTAAGGATCAAGGTTCTGGCATCATCAATGCAATGATTATAAAAATAAATCTAACTGAGGTTTAGGTGAGATAAGGCTTAGTTCATAATGTTGATTGTTGGCTTCAAATGATAGAAAAGATCTCCATATAAATAAGTATAGGAAAGAGGAAGAAGATCAAGGGATTCCCCACATGCATTTCAAGACTGGAGTGATCATGTAAAGGAAGTGACCCTGCGAACCTACTCCTGCAACCACAAAAAAGATGAGATCAATTATGTGATTAAGAAGACACTTGCCAATATAATATAAACATTACATTCCCTACCTTCAACAAACTTATAAATGAGTGTTGGGTTTGTTCAAATATAATCATGGGTGGTTGTAGATAAGTATTCTGAAAATTCTATGTACCAAATCTCAAACTCAAAGAAAGGATTAGTGATCTTGGATTCTACTTAAGAGTTCGGAACTAAAGAGTATGATCAACATATGAGAGCATCAAGATGAATAAATTAGGTACAACATGCAAGAAAGAGGATGGAAAATTCATATGTGTTCTTTCTTCAAGCTATCCATTCAAAAATTCCTCAAAAACAAATCGATTCAATACAATCATCAATCATGATCAAATCCCTCAAGGTAGATAAATAATTAATAGTAGACTCAAGCAGTAAAGGATTAGGCATTAGAGTTCAAAAATTTAGTAAGGGGGCCTCTTTCTTTTCACTTGTAAAAGAAAAAGTAAATGGGGGTTGTTGTGGCCTCAACACATTGTAAATTTTAAATAAACAATAGAAGTGTTCAATTCTTCTTATATAGAAAAAAATTAAACTCTTATTCGGTGCAATCAAAAGATAATATTGTGTTTGAGATAAATAAACTAGATAAAGGAGAAGGGGTATTTGAAGCCTTGGCTCTCTTAATTAACTATGGAGAATTTTAGGGTAATTGTAGCATTTTTATCTCAAATTGCATAGCCCCATAGGGATAGCAGTCCTATCATGGTTGGGAGATATAATAGTCAACCATAATGGAAAATCTGGCTTCTTGTTGTGCTTTACAAAAACCTTTTTGGTCTTTCACATTATTATTAAATGTTCCCAAACATTTCAGGTACGTAATATTTTCCCATTCCTATTGTGCTAACTTGATCCAATTTGTGAATTATATTCTCTTTTGAACTACATTAAACTAGTAGAAACCTAGTGTTCTAGATGTTCGAAAATAGTATAAATCATTTTGAAATCTTACTAGTGGAGATTCAAGAATAAGCCTCAACTTACTTCGTCGACATTTCTTCACACACATCAATCTAGTCACCTTCAAATGCCAGGATCAGAGCATACCCGCAGTATTTTCATGACCAGTGCTCTTAGGGAAATCATTTTTTCAATTGCCACCTATGATAAAAGAGTGACACCATTTGTTTTCGTTTGTTCTGAATATTTACATTCTCATATTATTTCATACATGGATTTTGAAGAGGTTATGTTAATAGGTTACATCAATGGTTGTTTGTACTAACTCAAATTGGCTTTACCTCAGCAGATATTGGCATATCAGTATGAATTACCTGAGTTTTCACTTTGTTCGCATATATAATCAAGACACGAGAAATCAGTCATCATGCATTTCAAAGAGGTAACATTGTTGTATGAGTGCATGCCTGCATATTTTATATTTATTATGAAAAATATGTGGGAATGTGCATACATCCCATCTCTTGTACTAAGATAAGGGACTAGTTTACAATTATATTGCTAGTTTCCATTGACCTAAACATTTGGAAGTCAATATTCTCATGTGTGTGTACATGCAAGCACATGCCATTAAAAAATATTATTCTTCTAAAGCAAAATCCATCAGCTTGTTAATTCAAGTTGAATCAAGCATTGTGTCAAAGGAGGCTTCCGATGTTGTCAAAGGAGTCTTACAGCTTCATATCAAGGACATATTTAACTTACCATTTATCTATTGCTCATCAATTTAGAGTTTTCCCACGGGGCCATGATCAACTAAGAAACTCACAAACCAGTGTATGTTGCTAAGTCCATTGTGTGGAAAAAGGTATGGTTTTATCATTCTTTTTAAAATTGATATCGATATGTCTAGTCATGTTTGACTAATAGTGTAACACGGTCATGTTTTAGACCTAAATTGTAGCCTTGTGAATGTTGTCTTCATATTTTATTTCCCCATATTTTCCAATTAATGATTTTGTCCCTCCTTTTGCATGTTTCTTTCTTGTCAAAGATTTATAAAAATATATTCATATAGGAAAGTCTTTGAGGTTTTTGCATGGAGAGTCTATTGAATAGATTCACTATCCCTATTTTGAAGTACCAATTGTTGACTACCCACATTTGTCTCAGCTTTACAAACCTTTAATACTACCCTAGGAGAGTTAAAATTCACATATTTTCACTTTGAAGTTGTTTCTCTTATGGCCTTCAAGCAGTGATCCTGTAATTCATATTTGTCTATCCCCATACTTGGGAATTGTGATTATGTATAGTAGAATTCTACAGTTTTTCTTAATTTGTAAATATTGTTTTTTCTTAATTTGTAAATATTGCTTCAGTTTAAAAAATTCTGATGGCTATGTTGTGGTATTTTTTTGCTACCTTATATTCGATGAAAAAGGTACATATTTTATGTTGTTAGAAAGAAAGATACATTATCAAATAAGAGATGATTTATCTTATTAGTTAAGGATTAAAGGTGTTGAAAAATGATGGGTCTTTGAAGGGTGGGTTGCATCTGCCAATATTCTGATTATTATAGATTGGATTCCATATATAATAATCTGGCTATCTTAGATTTTGGATGAATTGGGAAGAAAATTGGTGGTGATGGATAGCATGCTTGAAAAATAATGTGTCGATGAAGGATGAACGAGGTGGCCATCCTAACAATGATGAAGATCCACCTTCCAATTGGTAGTCGATATATATCTCATGATATTTTTTATATTCTTCTTGTGATTCAGTCGTATTCATTTGATTTGTCCTATTAGCTTGTGTCTCCTTTGCATTGATGAGCCGAATTTATTTTGTTCATCCATAAATATAAATGTCTACATGGATAGATAGATAGATAAATTGATTGAAAAAATAGATAGATACATAAGTACATGAAAAAATGTGTTCTATAAATGAATGGCTATTTGGAAATTAATCTTGTTTTAAGAATGCATGTGGATAAATATATATTGATAAATTATCATGTTTATTGTATATACATATTGAATTCCATTGCATTGAATGTAATGTTAATTATATAAGTGTACATGCATGTTTATTCTATTATGAGGTTGTGGGAGTCTAATTGGGCTCAAAGCTAGAAACTGTGAGATTAAATTAAGGAATAGATATTAATGGAGTGTAGAGCACTACACTAAAAAGTGAAATTGGTGATGGGAAAGCTTGTGACATGCCTATAATGATAATTTCCAAAGCCACTTATGGATATGGACATTAAAAGGATTGTCTCCATGAGTAGTGTTAGCACCATGATTTTCATAGCTAAGGTTAGAAATTTGTCAACAATTTGCAAAATCATGCCTATTAGCACCCATATTGTTTTTCTGCCTAGCATCATCTAACATCTCCAAGGGTCAATTTCAAAGGGAAGGTTTTCATTTATTATTTCCATTTTCCATTTGCAACTGAGCGTTGCAAAATTTGCTACGCGTTGCGCAGAGCACTTCACCGCGCAAAGGATTCTTCCGCGCAGTGGATTTTCGTCGCGCAATAGATTTCGTCGCGCAGTGGATTTTTCGTCGTGTAGTATATTTTGTCGCGCAGTGGGCTGTCGTGCATGGGATGTTTTCTCACATAGGATTATGTCACACAATGGATTTTCTCACGCACAGGCTACAGGTCGCACTGCGAAAATGACTGGTTTAGTGGTCAACTTTGAGATAGATTTATCACCAATTGGAGAATAATTTTAAAAATACCCTAGAGGTTTTGTCGAGGAAAATCCAAATAATAAAAACCTCTCTCAGATTTGAAAAATGTGTCACGTATTGGGAGATTCAAAGGAATCTTTGAGCCCTATTTTTCATCTTTCATGATTTCATGTGCGAGACATGTTTTTGCGACACGTATTCCAGCCATCTGGAGATGAATTTAAAGAAACAAAGAGAGGTTTTTCTTTATAATTATATGAAATACGAAAACCTCTCTAAGTTTCTAAAAATAGTTTTTTATCAGTGAGATACGATGTCATATTTAATGCCTATTTTCTCAGTTTGTTGCGCATTTCGCTGCATTTTTGTTGCAGACTTATTGTGCAGGGGTGACAGAGTGTCCAGTAGTGATAATGATGACTTATCACAACCATAGGGTCTAATTTTGATCATGATCAATTATTGTAAATAATATCTCGGTTACGATTATGATTTGGAAAAGTTGGGTTTCCTATTTTTAGTAAATCCGTTGAAGTGATTGCTCTCTTTCAAAGAAACTGGATCCATGATTCCAAGAGAGAGTAGCTCGAACCTAAAAACCAAGGGTGACATTAGTTTTCTATATATGGGGATCATTTTCATGTAAAAGGGATTGGTTGGCAAAATTGGTAGACGACAACTATTGTATGTAATTTGAGTTTTTGATCGAAACTTAATGCAAAGGTCTTGTAACTTGACGAAAATATTCTAGTTGTAGTAGTCGGATGTATTGTGCCTCTTTATTTGCATATGTTCTTCCTTTCATATTTATTCATATCATTTTTTATCTATTTCGGAATGAATTTTTGAACCTGTGGATTCGCTTTGCAGCGCCCCTTGTTCGCGCCACTTAGACAAAACATTTTCTTCTAAAGCTAACTCTGAATTCGCCTGCAGCGGTGCTCTGAGTTACTTCCTGTGTTTTCCTCCTGCCACACATTACAATTCTACACTGAAGATTGTTGCTCGCCTAGCCTTATCCTCTCAAGTTCAGTCACCGAGTCATTTGTCTCTGTCATTCCCTCAAATCGACTCCATAGCCCAAGTCTTACTTTCTTGTGCCAATATAACTAGAGCTCGTTTTATCAAAGGTGTTAAATCTAGCCACTTCTTTCAAAGCTATATCCTATGTGGAGACCATGCCTTTCGAGAGAGCCCTCTCCAGATTTGAAAGGCTAGTTTCAGGTCTTAAAGTTGGTTGAAAAAGTTACCTTTGTCATCTGTTTATCAACCGAACAGATTTACAAAGTGCTAACATTCTGGCATCATTGTTGGGGACGGAATTGAATGAAACTTTTCCTAGGAAGAACAACAGTGTTTCAGTTCTAAGGTATGAGAGCAGCAAAAACTTAGGAACATATTGGTTGTATTTATGCTATGGCGACTCCACACATCAGAAAATCAGTTGAAGGTGATTCCATTGGTATAAGAATCCAAAGCTAAATTTTTCATGGAAACTCCAATCAAGCTTCAAATGTGATTCAAAGACTCCACTAGAGAATGAGATCTATTGAAAGAGATATGGAAGAGAAGTATGGGAAAATAAGGTACCTGAGCTTAAGTTTAGTTCAAGAAGTACTTTTTTGTTTTATTAATATCTTCTTGTCCTTTCCTGAGTTTTTCAAAAGAATATTTCTTCACTTGTTGTGTTCAAATGAATCCCAGAGATCTACCCTTGTGTATCCTTCATTGCAAACTGTACGTATACCTCCTTCTTGTATAGTCGATATTCACCAAGATCCTTCCTCTGAACCATATGATGTTCATGATCATTCTTGTGAGCTTAATGAAACCAAATTTGATCTTGTACCTTTTGTTCTTAATCATGTACCCTCCAAGATTCAAGAAAGATACATTCCTCTTAAATTTCCTTCCATACTTCATGACTTTTCTCTGAAACATTATAAGTACCTTCCTAGGTTCGATGGAGAGCTCGATGGACATTCAGCTGAAAAACATATTCAAATATTTGAGCATTTTATAGATATTTTTGAGATTGAACATGATGATGTGTCTATGAGGGCCTTTTCTCAGTCCTTACAACGAGATGCCAAAGTATGGTTCAAACATTTGCATTCTCAGTCGATTAGCTCATGGGATGAACTGAAGGAATATTTCCATAGGTTCTGGGGTGAGAAAAAGTCATGGTATCTACTCCTTTCAAATTTTTATGCCATGAGAAGAATGAAAGATGAAACCATCTCAAATTTCAGTAGGAGGTTTTCTAGTCTTTATTATAAACTGCCTAAAGAAGTCCAACATCCTAAAGTTGTTTCCATGCTCCATTATGTAACAACCTTTCAATTAGACTTATCTTTTCTTTTGATGGAGAGGAAGTCCATGTCTTTGCAGCAGATGTTCAACAATGCTCAGGAAGTTGAAGAAAATATTAAAGCATGTAAATAGATTCAAAATGAGGAGTTGGATGCTAAAGAACATGATAATGAATATGAACAAAGAACATTTGATTTGAATCTTGAGAAGAGGGTTAATAATTTCATATGTCCTCTTGAAGCTTTAAATCCTGATGATTTTGCAAAGGATTATATTCCACTTATTGAAAAAGAAGGTGCTAATTTAGCTTTTGATCCACCCCGTGATAAGCATAGGGCCAATTGTTTTATGTATTCATTTGTAGACAGTCAAGAAAATGAATTTGCAAATTAGCTTATTGAAGAGCAGGTTGATGTCCCAAGATTTTTCTTGTTAGATGACATTGCAGATGTCGTTGATTTGTATTTGTATGATGAATATGATGATGATTATGATGTTGACTTCCTAGAACAACCAACTGCATGTTCTCTATCAGGAAATGTTCATTTTCAACAGTGTAATGAGAGCAATCAGCCTACATATCACATTTACAAAGAAGAATATGAAGAAAGTATTGAATCAGCTTAAGGAAATTCTTTACCTTTATGCTTTGCTTCATTTAAATTGTTGAAAGAAAATTTAAACATCATCACCGAGGCAGAGGAATGTGTGTTGATGCGAAATCACATTGTTTCATGGGAAACAATTGACAAGAAATTGCATCAATCTTCTCATGTGTTTAATGATCATTTTGCTTGGTATATGGAAGGTTTTATTAGTTCAAAATTACAGCCAATGGTTGAAGATGAATCTGAAAATGAGTGTGTTCAGAAATCCAAAGAAATTGAAAAATGTGCATATGACAGCAGTGAAGAAAATGAAGAAAGTTTTGAGTTAGATGAAACAACTTTTCCATTGTGTTTTGCATCTTTCGAATTGATGAAGCAAAATGTTCATAATGTTTCAAATCAAAAATCCTATAGGCATGGTGTTGAATATGAAGAAAGCAGTGGACTTGCAAATGAAAACTGTATTCCATTATGTTTTTCTTCCTTTGAATTGTTGAAAGTAAATCATGAGATAACAGAGGAAGCAGTGAAGTCTGATTGCATTCACAGTGACATTGTTTTACATGAGAAAATTTTTATCATTGAAGAGGACCAACAACCTTCTCATACTTTTAATGACCTTGTTGTTGATTACATGGAAAGTTGTTTCAGTTCAAATTTGCAGCCTGTAATCAACTACCATCTTGGAAATAAATATGATGGTAAATCAACATCAGTGTTAGATATGGATTGCTTGCCACTAGGGGTTTCATTTCAGCCAGCACTGTCTTCTGATTCAGAAGATTGTTATTTCCAGTAGTCTCAACATATTTTTCAGCCTTTTGTGGTAATCAACAGGTTGAATTACATGAAAACAAGGATGCAGTGGATGGGGTGAAACATGATTGTTGTTTTATGTATGTTCTGGAGGATCCATTTGCAGTTTTGTTGGAGGCGGCAAACAATCCCGATGCTTTTAATTTTTTGAGATTTGAATTTATAGATAAATTTTTGAATGAATTATCAGTAAACAGGCTTTGGAGAAAGCATGTGCAAAGAAATAAAAAAGTGGATAAAGTGCTTGCATGGTTGCATTGGCATTTTGATTTCACTTGATTGGCATCATTTTCAGCAGTTAGGGTAGGTAAAAGTGCGAATAAGCTCAGTACTATGAGCATTTCTTTTAGCAATCTACAGTTTTCATTTTCAGCTTAGTTTCATATTTCAGTTTGGAGCATATACAACTTTGGGTTTTCAGCAGATACATGCGATAGGTTAGAGCAGAGTTTTCAATGGTTCAGTAACATCTCAATGGATAGGCACAGGGTCTATGAGTTCTTTGCTACCTCACTGGGAGGATAACATCCTCATTGGAGCCAGTTGTTAGCACCATTATTTTCATAGCTAAGGTTAGAAGTTTGTCAAAAATTTGAAGAATCATGCCTATTGGCACCCATATTGGTTTTATACCTGGCATCATCTAACATCTCCAAGGGTCATTTTCAAAAGGAAGGTTTTCATTTATTATGTCCATTTCCCTTTTGCAACTGTGCGCTGCAAAATTTTCTACGCGTTGTGCAGAGCGCTTCATTGCACAAAGGATTCTATCGTGCAGTGGATTTTTGTCGTGCCGTATATTTCATCGCACAGTGGGTTTTTGCACATAGGATTCTATTGCGCAGTGGATTTCTGTCTCGCAGTGGATTTTCCTGTGCACAGGCTACAGGTCTCACTGCGAAAATGACTGGTTTAGTGGTCAACTTCCAGATCGATTTTTGACCAACAGGAGAATAAGTTTGAAAATCCCCGAGAGGTTTTTGTCGAGGACAAACCAAATAATAAAAACCTCTTTCATATTTACAAAATGTGTCACGTATTGGGAGATTCAAAGGAATATTTGAGCCCTATTTTTCAGCTTTCATGATTTCCTGTCCGAGACATGTTTTTGCGACACTTATTTTGGCCACCTGGAGATGAATTTAAAGAAAACAAGAGAGGTTTTTATTTATAACAATATAAAATACAAAATATCTCTCAGTTTCTAAAAATATGTCTTTATCAGTGAGATAAGATGTCATCTTTAACGCCTATTTTCCCCGTTTGTTGTGCATTCTGCTGCGTTTTTGTTGTAGGTTATTGTTGCATAGCAGACTTGTTGTGCAGGGGTGATAGAGTGTCCAGTAGTGAAAATGATGACTTATCACAACCATAGGGTCGAATTTTGATTATGATCAATTATTGTAAAGAGTATCTCGGTTAAAATTATGATTTGGAAAAGTCGGGTTTCCTATTTTTAGTAAATCCGTTGAAGTTATCGCTCTCTTTCAAAGAAACCAGATCCATGATTCCAGGAGAGAGTATCTCGAACCTAACAACTAAGGGTGAAACTATTTTTCTATATATGGGGATCATTTTCATGTAAAAGGGGTTGGTTGGCAAAATTTGTAGACGACAACTATTGTATGTAATTTGAGTTTTTGACTGCAACCTAATGCAAAGGTCCTGTAACCTGATGAAAAGATTCTAGTTGTAGCAGTTAGATGTATTGTGCCTCTTTATTTGCATATGTTCTTCCTACCATCTTTATTCATATATTTTTCTGTCTATTTCGGAACGAATTTTTGAACCTGTGGATTCATTGCGTAGCGCCCCTTGTTCGCGCCACTTAGGCAAAATGTTTTCTTCTAAAGCTAACTCTGAATTTGCCCGCAACGGTGCTCCGAGTTACTTCCTATTTTTTTCTCCTACCACACATTATGATTCTAAAATTAAGACTGTTGCTCACCTAGCCTTATCCTCTCAAGTTCAATCACCGAGCCATTTGTCTCTGTCATTCCCTTAAATTGACTTCATAGCCCAAGTCTTACTTTCTTGCACCAATATAACCAGAGCTTGTTTTATCAAAGGTGTTAAACCTAGCCACTCCTTTCAAAGCTATATCCTGTGCGGAGACTTCACCTTCCAAGAGAGCCCTCTCCAGATCTGAAAGGCTAGTTTTGGGTCTCAAAGTTGGTTGAAAAAGTTACCTTCGTCATCTATTTATCAGCCGAACAGATTCATGGAGTGCTAACAAGTAGCATTAGAAATGGTTATTAAAGGACCACCACCATAAGTGGATTTGGTGACTAAAGCAATCATGGGCCTTTTAGGACCATCACCAGTTCATGTTTTGGAAACAAAATTAGTGACAAATGTTCTAAGCTTGTCACTAATTCCTATTTTTCTAACTAAACTTGGGCACAATCCCTAATTCCCATCACCAAAATCTCCTGAAAAATAATGGTCGTGGTCACCAATTATCACCAAATATATTGATGTAATGGTGAAAATTACAAACTTTGACCTTTAAGCCTTTAATGTACTTAGTGCATTTCATTTTTATTTGTATTTAATTTTAATATTAATTTCCCAAAGTTAATGTTGATATTTACCTTATCAATTATGTTTTATTTTCATTAAATTTAACTTAAACATCAAAAAAAAAAAAGTGGAACCCCTATTTCAATATGTTTAATAATGGAGTCAGACCGGACCTCAAAAAAAACATAGAGAATGAGGCGTTTTCGAAATTTCATAAAACCTAGAAATTTCCCAACTTCTCAACACTGTGTGATATAGGATATTGTTTCAAGTATTTAAATGAAATATCTTCATGATTTACGTATGAGGCCCCAATTAGTTAGTTCGAGAAGTATATTTTTCTCCTACATTATCTTTTCTCAACTAAGTTATCTGATCAAATCAGCTCATAAGAGAACTCCCAGGTTAGGAATTTTCAATTTTAGTTAGTTGAGAGTATCAGATTGTAGATATATATCATATCATTCATTCATTCTTATTATTATACAATGATTGCATAGTGATTAGTGTGGTTCAATTACCACTAGGCCACTCTTTGGATAATTCTTTCCTCCTTATGGATCAATTTCATGGTCTATATTATTTCATATTATTATGAGATTATTTTTGTCTATGCCTTATTGTTTTTGCAATCCCATATTAAAGAAGATTATATCAATACTTGAAATTTGAAGTTACCTCATAAATGAATCTATTTGTGAAATTTCCAACATAGGCCTATTTGATTATGATTCTAGTTGTAATGAGGAAAATGCTACATTTTTGTCACACTTTATTGATGGTTCTTATAGCCCAAACCATGATCCAAGGCTTAAATATAATGTGTAAGGCCATATGAATTGTCTATGGGGATCATGAGCCATGCACAATGCCTTAAACCACCACACATGTCTTACAAAGGGAATCTTAGACTACATGTTATGGTCACCAATTCAAGGATTAGAGAAACAAGTTCATTATAAGCTAGTTTTTCCACTACTAAAATTTATCCTTTTAGTATTTTATTAAGATAATTTTTCCATTGTGTTTCCCGCTAATCTCCATTTTATTGCTCTATAGACTTGTTGTTCCCCGATTTGTCCCCAATCTGCAGGGGAAAATGCTAGGGAATAGTGTGAATAATGCGCATTCCTCTACCACTATAGGCCTTCTAGCTAGTTCTTGGCTGGGGGGCGGGGGGGGGTACTCTCCATATTTACTAGGGCAGGAGTCAATGGCTATCACTCAAGGATAACCTGTTTAATAGATGAAGCCTAGATTGGATTTATAAAAAATAAAATAGTGCATGGAGTTAAATCATATTATGGATTTTGAACAAGAATAATGTGTTGGATTTCAATTTGGAGGAAATTCAAAAGGTGATGAAATAGCAGGGGGATTTTGATATCATTTTGTCCATAGGAATTGTCTTCTGAAATGTGGGTACCAAGATCTCATTAAGTTGGTAAAATGACTCAAAAAAGACAAATATAGGCATAGGAGGAGGATGGACTACTTTCCTAGCACATATTTATCAGATAAAAAACCAATAGGAAAGGAAAGCATAGATCCATTATATTACTCAGCATTACATAAGATAGGAAAAGAGAAACACAACATAACTTGCTTGAATTTATTGTTAACCAGTGGAAACAACCATGGTCCTAATTTCACAATGAATCCAACAATTTGTTCATTATAAAGTGGTTTTAGTGTTGGGGACTATAGAAGTCTCAAATCTGAAACAACCATTATATTAGTCAAAAAATGCACTAGGGTTCGGGATTACAAAAAACATTATCTCTAGATTTTTTGTTCTCTTCATGAGAGCCTGCTACTCAAAGAATGCTTGCAATCAAAATGAGAATGAAGGAGATGAGAAGTGGAAGGAAGAGAAAGACATTTTTTCTATAAAATTGTGATGCTCCGGGAAAATATTCATTTTTTTATGACTTTGGTCTCTATTTTCCCTTCTTCAACTGCCAAAAAAATAATCCCTTGAAAGAAAAACCTCCCTTGTAAAAGCACTGAATCATTTTTACTTATACCATTCTAGGGAAAATCACAATTGATATTTGGTTTTGAAAGCACCTCGAGCCCAGTAATTTAAATTTGTCCTTTAATTCATGGGTTATTTAACTCAAATTTTCATTAAATCATACTTAAGATCCCTCATTCTCTCTTAGTCTTACGAAATTAGGGCCATGTGTCTGAACTCCACCTTTCCTACATGGAGATTCCCATCCAGGTGTCTTCTTCTTGTAGGGCCCTGTGTCCCTATGGAATACAGAACTTCACTTGCCTATGGAACTGAATGCATTTGAATATCTTCAAACTCTAAAATTGGGTACGAGCAATAGTTTGAACAGTGAACAAGTGGCTCGATGGAGGTATCAGGACCGATTTGGAAATCGATCATGGAAGAAAATTCAAACAAATGAATGAGAGTCCCAATGGAGTCATTGGTCCCAATCTAGAAATCGATTTTGGTGAACACTTCAGATAGTGAACAAGGGTCCTGATCTAAAAAACAATTGTTGTGAACACCTTGAAAAGTGGGCAAGGGGCCCTCATGAATATCCATGTGTACATGGAGATTCCTATCCATGTGGAGATTCTTTTCCACATGTATTTGTCTTGTAGTGACAAATGTCTCTCATGAACTCCACATGGAAAATAGTTACATTTTCCATGTGGAGCTAAATTTCCATGTGTGTTCTACTAATCATGTTTCTTGTCTATCTTGGAGTACATACATTAACTTTACTTTGAATACATGTGAACTATGAAATAAGGCTCGGTGAATAGTTTGACCAGTGAACAAAGGTTTTGATGGATTCATCAAGTTGTTGGGCCCCAACAACCGCCTTCTTTATTTTTAATCAAAATCTAGGGTCCCTCGAAATTTTACTTGGATTCTTCATTTTTTTCCCTTTGACTTTATTGGATTGTTATTGGTTTTCTTTGTCTCGAGGTTGGTTTGAGTTTATATTCTTTTCTTTTGTTTGGTTTGAATTTCATGAAATTCAAATGCCATTTCATTTGTCTTTCTACAGAGTTTTGATGTTGATGGACGACCTTCATAATTTGGGAGTTTGTTATTACCTCTTCCTTATTGAATTTATCTACTATGAGAATGGCTTGGTTGAAGACATGGATTAATAACAATGATTTTAGAGGAAGAAATTTTATTGTGACACATATTTTCTATGACATTTGTTCACATTTCATCAAATTTGAATGAGGGAGAGACAAACATGGAAATCTTAATTTAAACGAAAACATTATTTTTAATCAATTGTTTACTTTCGTTTAAATTATGATTATGTTTTCGTCTTTTTCTCATTAGAAAACATTTTCACAAAATCATTTGGTAGGTTTAATTAATTAAATTATTTTGTCAGATTGCATCTCATTTCAAAATAAAAATAAAAATAAATTATTTATCATTTGTTTGATTTTGTGAAAACCCAAAATTAATATTTTTCTCCTCTCCATCAACTTGAAGCTTATAGAATTTTAAGATCATATTTGAAAGGAAAATATAAATAGTATTTGTTTAGAACTTATAGTTAGTTTAAATTCATTTTAATTTTATTGTTCTAGATTTTTTTTTATTCATAAATTTTAGGTTATTAATTTGGTTTCTTTTTGTTTCAGAGGTTTCTATTATCATTTATTTGGTATGGATATGATCATGGCTTGATTTTATTATCTAAATACGTTCAAGATAATTGATCCAAAAATAATATTGGATTGCTGCAAATAATTTATGAGCAACAACAGATGAGATTTGGAAATGCGTTCAAGAACAAAAAGATGAGTTTGCGGGACTGATTGCAGCCAAACCATAAGGAATCTGAAGAAACGATTGAAAACACATCTGCAGAATGGACCCATTTATCTTACTCACGAGATTTTTCCCAAACAAAAGAACAATTTCAGAGATATTTTTGTCTCTTTACGAGGAAAAATTCAGGTGGCGGAAATTATTAGTAACGCCCATATTGTTTAGTCATTGCATAAATATATGAGAAAGTTCAGAGCCCTAGGGAACCAAGAAATTAAGAGGAGGATTTTTATCCTTTCATTTTTTGTATATTATTTCTTTTGTAAACTTTTTTTTTCTTTTCAAATGGAGTAACAGATGGTTGGAATTTTGGGAGAATGGACAAGTACTTTCAAAGAAGAATATGAAATTCCAAATTGCTTAATGGCTTTTGTCCTGCAAGTAAAATGGTTTTGTTTAATTATAATATATTCATATTCTTTGAGTAATTGATTATGCATTGATTTAAATTAGCTTTAGTCTGTTTTATCAATACATGGTTAATTGATATCATTTATGTATTAATTTTTTCAATCTTTAAGAGTCTATTATTCCAATTATCTTGATCTTGGTGATTGTATTATTTTGATACAAATCTTGTATTATATTGAGTTTTTTCATGTAATTGAGATTTGTAAAGATATAATTGTTCAATTGAGAATTTTCTTATTGTCGATTAATCTATTATATCTTCACTAAGGATCATAATTTGAAAGTTGTTCTTTCTACATTTTAAATAAGATTTAAATTGTTATTCAAAGTGATTTTTATCATGACACTGTCACAATATTAGAATTATACAACCTTCTGCTATAGATTTTTGTTAACAGACAGGTTGTTGGAGCAACGTTATATAGGACAACCAAAAGTTTTCTTTAAATACTGGCGAGTTACTGGTCTGTGGAATTCCTTTTGGACCTTATAATGAACTTATTATACTCAAACTATATGGGCTATCGTTTAATCTTTGGCTTTGTCCTTTTGTAGACTGTGCAATGTTATTATTTTTTCTCATATAATTTCTGAATATGAAACTTTATTTGTATTGAACTAGCTTTAGATTGTTCTGCATATAATTTTTCATGTTATGCTTTTATTTACGTGGTTCATTATATTTTGGTTCTTTAAATATCTGTGATTGATCGTCTATCTATGCATCTTGAGTTTACATGTAATTTTGGGTAGTTGGTAATACCATTTGCTGAGAATTGGAGTTTACTTCGCTTTCATCTATTGGACACTTTAAAGTCACATGAGATAAAATCTACGTGTCTTTCTATTATCATAGACTTGTTCTGGAATATAAAAGACTTATTTGAGTTGTTTCAGGAAGTATCATTCTTTCTTTTGTCATAGATTTATACTTGAAACAGGTTAAGTGGAGCTTATACAAACACAGAAAGACGAATCTAGCTTAGTACTGTTGATCAACGTCAGGTTAGTTAGTTCATATTTTATTTGATTTGTTTATTTGCGAATGAATAATAATTACATCATTTAAACATTAAATGATTTGTCCATTATCATTATATAATTTATAATCTTATTCACTCATTTTTTAATTATTTTGTCATTTATAGTACAAAACTAGTTTCCTTTATTTTTCATCTTGTTTTGATCCATTAGTTTAAACCATCATTTTCACAAGGCTTTATTTAAACATTGTATATGTATATATCTATTGTATATAATACTACTATTAGCTAAGTAATCATATTATTGTTTTAACTGATAGGATTGTATATTTAGTTAATTTAGAATCTTAGTTGGCTAACGGAGCCATAAAACCCATCAGGGTAGATTATTCCAAACAGCTTGGGTTAAATAGACAACCCCGGACTGGATCTTCCCTTCTCTTTGACGGTGTGTCATAAACACCCGTCAACAAATGGCGCTAGAAGGAGGGCCGAGGTAAATTTAATGATTAAATTTTTTACCCCTGAGCCTGTCATAATTCCAGATTTATAAATTTTTCTTCTGTGTCATCTTGAAATGAACTAGAAGGCATGTCAGATTGACAAGATGGCCTTGCAAGAGTATTTTTTTTAATGTATTTAATTCCCCATGCCTCCCCAAATCATTGTGTTGGAACATTATTTCCACTTCTCATTACCCGATATTCCCAACGAGACAGTCTCTCGCTTGTCCAAACTCACCTTTGATGGTGGGGGGGGATGTATCTACAAAAGACCATCTTAACAAGTTTTGGTGTAAATTCATCAAGCATCATATTTCTGATTTAAAGGTTTTATGCAGATTGTTCACTTTTACCTTTAGGGATCGGATTAAACATTGGTTTGATTCTTTTCCATCATATCACATTATTGATTGGTTTCAATTTGTAGAGGAATTTTTAGATGCTTTTGAAATCTATGATTGCAATCAATTATGTGAACAATTCCAGGCTCTACTAATCAATTACAATTCATCTCCAGAGGTATTTTTAACAAGCATCCATCATGTTCTATGTAAGTTTCAACTTGATGAAATGTAATTTGTACTAAATCTCCTCTCTAATGTTTGTGCCATTTTCATCCAACCATTTTCAATTGCAAATGATGAATCAATTACAAATCCTATCACTCAATTGTGAGAAGAATTTTGTTTGCAGGATGAGAAGAATCCATCCAAAAATTTTGAACAAACAAGGGAGGTAGAATCTATTGAAACATTTTTACTGACAATCAAATTTGTTTTTCCTCTAAATCATTGTATATTCAGACCTCGAGTATCGTGGAAGAAGATTTGGTGTTGGGTCAAGGTGAATATCCATATTCTTCTAGCTCTTGCTCTAATCAGTACTTAAATTTAGTTATTTAAGAACACTTAGGTGATGAAAATGATCTTAACCTTTCTAACATTCCTATGAAACTGATTAGAGTTGTAAATCTGCGATTTGAAGAAGAAACCTTAAACTTTCATCCACAAATCATACCTTATCCAAAGGAA
Organism: Picea engelmannii; assembly: GCA_009831015.1. Classification (NCBI taxonomy): domain Eukaryota; kingdom Viridiplantae; phylum Streptophyta; class Pinopsida; order Pinales; family Pinaceae; genus Picea; species Picea engelmannii. The sequence continues at coordinate 754,610 of ML777227.1, read as the reverse complement.
ATATTAGATGTTTGTCATGAAAGTTTTGAATTGTCTATCATACATAAGAAAAATTTAGATGATCATATTATGGTGAAGGATTTATCACCAAAATAGAGTGAAAGTTTTAAGGAAAATAAAGAGGAATGTCTTGAGAATACCATTGTTAAATGTCGTAACTCAGGAGATTATTTTCACGTGCTCATTTATGATTCCTTTTACTCTTTATATCTCGATCTCTTCTTAGATTATGGTGGACATGATACTTTACCCACAATATCTTACTCTTTTCCATCACAATCAGTGTTAGGAACCAAATATCAATATAGCATAGAAAAACCACAGAATAAGTACTCAATGCCTTGAAAAAAAAAAAATTCAGATAATAAGCCTCTTCGAGGGGGAAACCTCCTTATGCCCACATAAATGTCCAAATACAAGATGATTCCAAATGAAAATGTCTCCTTGGTATATATAGGAGACTAGGAGGTATAATTACAACTAAGGGACTAAAGTCGACATAAATAAAATAACATTACTAATGTAATATGCCCCAATTAAGGGGTAATGAGACACTATTTAGGGATTAACATGCCCCTCCTCTTGAGACAAGTGTTGTATGCAATGCTTGAGTAACTCTGGATGCTTCTGTATAAAAGACTCATCTTCCCAAGTGGAATCTTATGCCGGTAGTTTCCTCCATTTAATGAGATACTCTGAAAAGGATCTGTTCCTCAGCTGGTGAATTATTGTGGCAGTGATGGCTTTAAGCTCCAATATGATTTTTCCTTCCTCGTCAAGTTCTAGAAATACAATTTTAACTGGGATATTGTCACCTATAACCTTCTTTAAGCATGAAACATGGAAAATTATGTGTACTCGTGAAGATGCAGGAAGCTCCAATTTGTATGCCATAGTACCAATCTTTTGCAACACCTTATAAGGGACATAGTACTTTGGTGATAATTTATTATCCTTCTTGGCTTGCTTGAGGGACATCTGTTTGTATGGTTGTAGTCTTAAAAACACCCAATCCCCTACTTCAAAACTTCTTTCACTACGATGTTGATCTGCTTGTTGTTTCATGCGATTTTGTGCCATGGTTAGGTTGTCCTTTAATATTTGGAGAACTTGTTGTTGATGCTCGATGTGGTCTTCCACTGCTTGAACCTTATATTTTTATTTTAGAGAAGAAGTGATGGAATGAGGGTGGTATCCATAGAGTGCCATAAATGGTGTCATTTTTGTTGCAGTATGAAAGGAAGTGGTATACCACCATTATGCCAAGGGTAACCATTTGAACCATTGTGTTTGTTTATCAGAGACAAAGCAACAAAGGTAGCCTTCCAGACATTTGTTGACTATCTCAGTTTGTCCATGAGATTGAGGATGATAGGATGAGCTATGAGCCAATTGAGTACCTAAACAAGAAAATAATTATGTCCAAAAATGTCTAGTGAAGATGGGATCTCTGTCACTTACAATAATATTTGGGCTGCCATGTAGCTTTTGACCTGTCTCCATGAATGCGGTGGAAATTGTACTAGCTTTGAAGGGATGAGAGAGTGCACAAAAGTGTGTGTACTTGATCAGTCTATCAACAATCACCATGATGACACTCTTTCCTTCAGACTTAGGTAACCATGTGATGAAATCCATGGAAACCTCCTATCATTGTTGACTTGGGATGGCTAATGGTTGTAAAAGACCCGGGGTCTTAATTATTTCCACCTTATTTTGTTGGAAAACCAAACATTCTGCCACAAACCTTTGAAAATCATTTTTAAGTCCATCCCCAAAAAAAATCCTTCTTGACCCTATGGTAGGTTTTCAAAAATCCCGAGTGCCCTCCTACTGGAGAGGTGTGCAATTCCAATAGTACATTTTGTTTGAGTTGGGAGTTGTTGCATAAATATAAACAATCTTTGTACCATAGTGAATCATTTTTCCATGTAAATGTATCTGATGCACTAGAATCATGTTGCAACCTTTGAATGAGAGTCCACACTTTTTCATCATTATTTCCATTCATCGCTTTCTTCTATTATCCAATTAGGTTGTATGATTGAGATAACACAGAGAAAGGCCTCAACATCTTCATCCTTTCTTGAGAGTGCATTTGCCACAACATTTTTCTTCCCTTTTTTATTGACGATTTCAAAATCATAACGCAATATCTTGGTTACCCATTTTTGTTGTTCTTATGAATATAGTCTTTGTTCCAAGAAGTATTTAATACTATCATGATCTATTTTGACCTTGAAGTGCCTACCTATTAGGTAAGGATGTCATTTGTTCAATGCATGTAGTATTTCCATCATTTCCTTCTCATAAATGGGTTTGTGTAAGTCCTTTCCCTTGAGTGGTCGACTTTCAAAAGCCAGGGGCCTTCCTTCTTGCAATAGGACATCACCAATTCCATTTCTCGAGGCATCACATTCCACAATAAAGGCTTTTGTGAAGTCTAGAGTGGTCAAGACAAGATCTTTGCAAATCACCTCTTTAAGTTGTTCAAAATATTTATTTGCCTCTATAGTCCATGAAAATGCATCCTTCTTAGTTAGTGTCGTTAAAGGTGTTGCTATTCTTCCATAGTGTCGAACATACTTGCAGTAGTAACCTGTCAAACCCAAAAATCCTCTAAGATTCTTCAATGTTTTGGGAATCGGCCAGTCCATCATGGCCTTAATCTTGTTAGGGTCTACCTTGACACCTTCATGAGATACAACATGACCCAAATACTCTACCTCCTTCACTCCAAAGGAACATTTGGATGGTTTGGCATATAGTTGTTGCTCCTTTAGTAGTTGTAGCACCTTGTAAACATGTCACACATGATCCTCCCAAGAATAGATATAGATTAGTATATCATCAAAAAATACTAACACAAATTTTTGAAGGAAGGGCTTGAAAATGGAATTCATCAACCCTTGGAATGTGGAAGGTGCATTTGTAAGGCCAAAAGGCATGACCAAGAATTCATAATGGCCTTCATGA
>ML777227.1:725211-737914 GCA_009831015.1 Picea engelmannii | reverse complement strand
AAAAGGTTGTTGCACTTTCAACAACAGAGGCAGAGTATGTTGCTGCTACAGAGGCTAGTAAAGAGATGATTTGGTTACAGAGGTTTATGGAGGAATTGGGAAAGAAGCAGGAGAACAACAGGTTGTACTGTGACAATCAGAGTTCCATTCAACTTGCAAAGAACTCAGCCTTCCATTCGAAGACTAAGCATATACGGTTGAGGTACCACTTCATATGATCCACCTTGGAAGATGGACATTTGAAGTTGGAAAAGATACACACTAGCCAGAATCCTGCAGACATGTTAACAAAGGGAGTAACCAGGAAGAAACTGAGTCCATGCTCAGTTTCAGTTGGTCTTCAAGAATGAAGATGAAGATGAGAAATTTGCGAGGTCCAAGAAGGTTCAGAGTCTAGCATATACAGCAGCGATGGAGTTGTTGAGATCAGTCTCCAAGTGGGAGATTGTTCGTTGTGGAGCCTGATTATCTTCCTGATTCATAGGTCTTTTGTTTTCAGCCATGTTTATACCCCATGAAGTATTTACACCCCAGAAGTATGTACACTCTTCCACACGGGGGAGTGCAGAGGGGGGGTACCCCCTTTGCGGGGTTCGGGGGGGCTATCCCCCTGACTGGTGGGTCTGGGGCCAAGTGGGCCCCCAGCGGGGGTTCGGGGACAAAGCCCCCAAAGAAAAAATTGCCTTGTAAATGTATATTGTAATTTCATTGTAAATTTGGACTGTTCATTATAAGGTCGCAGATCTAACGGTAGAGATTACGTTAGGGTTTTTTTCCCTAGAAGGCAACCCTCTTTTATGAGGGAAATGTATTGCGACGATGATTGATGGTGAATATTGTATTCTGAGAGAGGAGATTGTGAGAGAAAGAAGAGGAAGTTACAGTGGGTTTTGTTGTAGGTTGTATCCCTTCATTTGCTATATAATAATAAAGGAAGGACCTGGCAATTTCTCTAGTGGACATAGCCCACACTGGGTGAACCACGTAAATCTGTGTCTCTCTTGTATTGTGTATCTTTTGTGTTTTGTTTCTGCATTTGTTTTATTTTATTGCTCCACGGTGTTGTTTTTCTAACAAAACCATCCTTCAAGTAGTTTGAAGTATTTGCATAGATAGATTCAGAGTAGTCAAATATCATAATGACATATTGATCGATTGAGAAGCAGTGTTCCCATGCAAATATCAGAGGAGTATCATTGACACACTTTCCAAACAGGGCCATATTCATTACAAGTTCAAAGTTGTATTACAGATCAATGGATATATTTGATTCATTCTTAGAAATAAGAATATGTGATGATTAGTTACAACAAAGAAGCTTTCATGATAGTACAATGACAGTTGGGTTAGCATTGTGGAAAGTTGAGTAGAAAATGTTTGGACAACTTATGACATATGGACGGAGATGGATTTATCAGATCATTAGCAGGTCTAGATAGTTATATGACAGAGCATATTTACAATCGTAGATGATTTTAGGGGCTAAATTTCGCAAATGGGCTAATTTTCCATGGTTTTCCCCAAAAAATTATTCGTGAATTTCCATCTTTTCTAAAAATGATTCGCCCAAATTCCATAGAATAAAATCATTTTACCTCAAAAATCGCTAAAATGTTATAGAAGCTATATAAAATACTTAAAAATTTGAATATTTTTACAAAAATATCGCCAAACATTTTACATTTTGCATATCAAGGACTAGTAAGATTAGCCCATGTTTCTACATTTTAATATAAATTTCCATCCTTAAAATCAGTGGACAAATGGAATCAGTTGGTCACAAGAAGACAAGAAATGAAAGGCATAGCAGAACAGGGAAAGGGAAGCCTTCAACAGAAGCTATGTCATCAGAGGAACATTGTTGAACAGTATGGTCATTGATGTCTAAACAGTGAACATAACATGCAATGAAGATTTTAAGTTAAGAAATTTTGAATGCTTTTTATATATGTTAGAGAGTTACAAGAGCAATCACCAATGGAAAATAAGTAGCATTGGAAGAGAGGAAAGGAAACATGCACATGAAGTGCTACATTGATCAACACGACATCTTGCAGAGAAGTCAAGGAAATAGAAATCATCAGAGAAAGAGATAAGGAAAGAAATATTAGAATCATGCAGACAGATGAAGACATACTGAAAGGGGGTTTTATCCTTTTTCCCATGATGTCAAAGGGAGATAAAGATAAATATCAGAAGAGTAAGAGTCAAGCATATGGAGTCAAAAAAGGATTATCCACAGAAGGTATACTTTCAAGGGGGGTCACTCTTTGCTATCAAAAGAGAAAAGGGACTTGAAGAGAAACATGAGGATATAAACATGTGAAGATAAAGAACATAATCATGAAGACAGGGGGAGAATCCCCAAAGGGAGATACCATTTTCCATTGATGTCAAAGGGGGAGAAAAACATTGAGAAAAACATTAATGAGAAGCAATGGTCACAGGGGGAGAATGAGTATTGGAGCATGAGTGTTGTCATAAATGTTGGCATTTCCATCAATGACAAAGGGGGAGATTCTTGGACAATTGGTTATCATTGATGTCAACCCTTGCAGAATTCAAGATACCCCGGAGTTATGATCGATATTGATGATGAGTTAGTTTCCATTGATGTCAAAAAGAGTGCTTGATGTCAGTAGATGTGATGGGTTCATTTGATGAAGTCTACATGAAGCCCCAGAGGTGTGGTTATGGAACCCGAAGTTGATCAAGAAAAAAGGAAATGAAGGACATTGTAAATGTAGGTAGGTGGAACATCACATAGTTTCTCACGGTTGAGGAGTTATGAGGTCATGAAGTTGGAAGCCACAAATATGGGATAAGAAGCTCCTAATTAGTTTCAATTCATTAATAAAATGGTAAAGTGGTTGTAACAAGAAATTTCAAGAAGCCCTAAAGTTAAGGAAATAGGTTACTTAGAAAAAGTATATATACACCTCAAGAAGTCACGCATAAGTACATTCACACTCACATTCTATTGAATATCTTATATGTGAGTAAATGATTCTTATATAATATAACCAAGGATATATGAGGCACTTTTCAAAGGGAATATGAAGTGAGGATGAAGTCTTGTGAGGGTGTGTTCTAAGGTATGTTATTTACATGTCATCTTACCATTTTCACTATAACTTTTTTTATAGAATGATTCAAACAGTAAAAATTTGAGACTATTGAGAAGACATATCAAGGTACTTGTGGTAGAAATTTTAGCTTCTAGATATTTTTATTTTCATAGATACACTCTGTGAAAAATAGGGTTTTTGGCTAGTCCTGAAACTAGTCTCAAACATGTGTTCCGAGTAAAACAATCATAACCTCTTCATAGAGGATCCAAAATTAGTGAGACAAAATTAATTGGATAGAATACAGTCCATAGTATGTTGTGTACAATCTTCATATCCATATATCAAATATTCCATGCCTAGCATGCTCTATAGGTTCTCTCTCTAGAATAAGCCAGAATTCAACAAGGTCTACCATTTTTTTTATAACTCCTCTTCTGGGATGTTCCAAGCAATGAAACTTGGAGGAATTGTCAAGAAGATATTGAATAATATTGGGTACAAGTTTCAAACCTTTATTCGTTACAAGTCTATAGGTATGTGATCACATACACCAGGTATGTTACAGAGTTATAGGTGTTGATGTACATGGTTGATACACGGTATGGTACATGATTCATACTTGGTATGGTGTTGATGTACATGGTTGATAGTTGAGGTACATGGTACAGGTTTTGGTGCATGGTTGATGCACTTGTTTTGGTACACGGTTGATGCTTGGTATGGTATACGTTGATGGTTTGGTACATGCTTTGGTACATGGTTGAGACACATATCTTCTGATGGTATCTTGGTGTTATTGGTACATGCTTGGTAGATGCATGTGTTGGTGATGTTGGACATCTATTTGAGAGGTTTCCTTAGTAAATGATCCATGTGAGAGGATCTGGTCAAGTATCGACGATAGTGATGTGTTGGACAGGTTGATCGGTGACAAGTTGGATATTGTGACAGGTTGACATGTTACAAGTTGATGTGACAGTGGTAGTGATAGTGACAGTGACAGTGACAGTGAAAGTGGAAGTGACAATGGCAGTGATTGTGGTAGTGACATTTGGTCTACATTTATATTTCAGGGCGGCAGGATGGGGAAAGGAAAGGGGATTGTAACCTCCTTCCATTTGGTGCCAGAGAACTCAAGGAGTTGGAGATTCCTTTAGGTTAGAGCCTAAGAATCACAAGTTTGTAGCATCCTTCTGGTTGGAGCCAAAGAATTTAGGGAGTTGTAGCTTCCTTTAGGTTGGAGCATGTAAATAGGGGGTCGTAGCCTCCTTCCAATTGCAACTGGAGAATTGGGAAGTTGGTGCTTCCAGTGAATGTATTTTTTGATATAAGATAAATAATTTTGTGGTTTTCTTTCATTTGGGTTTCCACGTAAATCATGGTGTACTTTGTATTTGATGCGATGTTGTTTTGTTTATATGCTCATGATATATTGATGATACATTGATGATATATTGCTGATAAGATTTAAATTAATATATTGTGGATAAAAGTGGTAAAAGTGATCATACTAACTCACCTGATGCAGGAGCATCATCAGCAAAGCCCACATGGAGGGACAACACAGCGCCAAAGCACGCCTTTTTAATTAAAAGGAAACTAAAAACTAGTGTTTTATGCAGATCTGTTTTGAACGGATGATTGAGGAAGAGCGAAATGCTCAGAAACTGAATGATCGCAAGAGACCTGGGAGTTTCACTCTTAGAATTTAATGTAACGGAGCTTGAGTGGTTGTTATTTGTTACTTCAATAGGAGAGGTAGTTGGAGGGAACCCTAGGAACCTTCCTGTATAGGTAGATGCATGGCATGCCCAAAAGAGGTTGTTGGAGGAGTATTATTATTGAATAGGAGGTACAATAGTTGGTCTTAAGAGAGCTGAGACTCTATCACAGTCTAGCCTACACATATTGTAATCAAACATTCATCTTAATAGAAAGAAAGGAGTTTTTTTTCTGCATATGAACTTTCTGTGTGTTTCTGTGTATCAAATGAATGTTATATGTATGTGTTTACGAATGTTGTAGATGCATGTTAGAATTCATCTGCAAGGGATAGATAGACTTTGTTATTTGTCTATGATTTATAGGGTTGTTATGGATTCTTAGGTTGTGCAAGGAGTGCACAACAGAATATTGGAGATTTTGTAACCAATGCAATGAGTGTGCATCCGAACTCTATTGCGTTGGAGAAGAACGTTTCAAGAGGACACACCAGAGAAATAAAAAAAACTCAAGAGAAACCTTAGATTTATTGAATACTCTGTAGAGCTCTACAAGTGTGCATTGAGCGGACGCAAGGAGTGTGTTATTGAACCTGAGAGAAATCAAGATTCCTGAGGAAGACATGTGCAAGGATTGCACCAGGCCAAAACTTAGATGAAGTTTTGAAAGAAGTCATTGGAGGACTTCATCGAGCGCAAGGAGTGTGCCATAAGTAAAGTAGTTTTCCTTTACAATCTCAAGGAGGATACACGTTGGGTTTTCAAGAGAGCACCAGGGAAATATTCTAAGGAAGTGGAAGGGTCGAGATCCTTTGGAGTTCTGAGTCAGTTTGAAAGCTCATAAGAGATAGAGAAAAGAGTTAATAGATAAGGACTTATTCCAAATCCCAAATCTCAGGAGAGATTGCATCCTAAGAAGTGAAGGCGTCCCAAGATAGCGGGATCGCGGGAGGAGGTTCAAGGGTCAAAATCCTTGAACACATAGACATTTTCCCAATTCCGGGAGAAAGTGCAATCTTAGGAGGAGTAACAACAGTCGTTGAATCAAGTTGCGGGGAGAATCTGGACCGCTAGATCCACATCTAGACAGAAGGAGACTGTAGAGGGGAAGAACAGATCCCATCCATTGGATATGAATGCAAAAGGTCGACAATCATCCGATCCAAGGTAAAGTGTATAAACTATAAACCTTTGTGTGCACAGGAAAGAGGACTTGCCAAAGTCTCGAAGTCCCAAAGCAATTAGGGATCGTCCATCCTCAAGGAGGACAGGTGGCGTGAGATCCACAACTCCGAAAGTTCATGGACAAAGAGGAGGTGAAAACATCGAAGCAGATATCGACCATCAGTCGAGAAGATAGTCGAAGAGTCGTTGATCCGGTTGAAGGGACCAAAATCCTGAAATGATGAGAGTCGTCGATTTGAAGGTGAACACGTGGCGACGAATCGTGAACTCAGGGGAAATCACTTTGACGGTTTCAGTTGAGAGTTGAAACCCCAGAAGCCCAGAGAGTTGAAGGAGATCTGGACCATCAAATCCAGAGGGACACGTGGTGAGAGATCATGAAATCTGGAGAAATCACTTCGAGATTTTCAGATTGAAAGTTGAAACTGCCGAAGCCCGGAGAGCCGGAGACCCAAAGTAAACGTCGGTCGTTGGATCGTCTGAAGTAGATATGAACCACCAGATCTAGAGAACAAGTGGAATGAATCTGTGGATTCTAGGTAAAGTCTAGAAGTAAATGTCGATCATTGGATCATTCGAAGTAAATCCCCACCGTCTAATTTAAGAGTACGCATGGAAGAATTCTGTGTATTTTGAGACGGAGTAAATTTTGAGACTTGAAAACCCTGATGTCCGAAGACAAATAAAGATCACAGTCATCGATCTGGGAGAGGTCAATATGGACTGTTGGTTTCCAAAAAGGTATATCTTGGTCATCCATTTAGAAGCACCGATAATATCATGGGATCGATGGTCACCTCGCATTATAGGGACAGAAGGTGCGCGATTTTTAAAAAGTTGAGGGTGGGTCACAATCGAGACCACGATTTTGGCAAAAGGACACATGGTGGCTCGAGGTGAATTGTGGGGTGAAAAGTTGTTTGATCCCAAACCACTCTTGGGAATGCCCACAATCGTGTGTCTATGCAAGGACATAGCCCGAGGTCATATGCAGGAAGTGGCTAATGGGAGAGGAGCTTGCACCTGAAACCTGTGAGTTCAGCAACGCCAAGAAAGGGGTCATGGGTGCCATAGATCTTGCACCAGAGGACAAGAAGGGCTTGTGTTAATTCGTAAGAGATACCATTAAGGTCTCAGAGAGCCAATTCAACTCGAAATTGAATATCCTTGACCAAGAGGTCATGCAACCCTTAGGAGAGAAGGGGTTATGTTTCAAGTGGTATCAGAGTTGATTTCCTCTATAGATTTAAGGTGAAGAAGATAGAGATAGTTTGATATCATCAAGTGATATTAAATCTTAAATTTTCTTCTAGACAGTAGGCAAAGGAAAGAGAAGATAGTCTGACTACATCAGGTAGTATCAAGAGTTAATTTTTTTCTACAAAGGTGAGAAGGTGAATAGAGATAATCTGATGACATCAAATTGTTTCAAAAGTTGAAGCTCGCATGTAGACAACAAGTGAAGGGAGACAAAGTATTGATGCTTTATGAAGAGTGTTGCAAGATATGCGACAAATTGTAGATAGCCAGGTGGGCTGAGGTAAGAGGAAGATGGCTACTGAAGGCCATGAGCGTGGTTGAAGAGGAGACCGCTAATAGAAAAGTAAATCATAAATTGACAAGGAGCTCATTGAAATAAGAGAAAGGATGGAAAAGCTAGCATTGAAGATGCAACATGAGACAAAGGTGTGATGGACATATGAATGGCCTCTGAAGAGGAAAGTAAAATGGCATGTTCAAAAATTTTTGGTTAGAAAGCAACAACAGCCAGTGAGGAAGTGGTTGAGGCATGCTGAAAACCTTAGTGACATAGAGGAGAAATTGATTCACATCTGTGAACCAAAGATTGGGAGGAATCTCAGTGATGATGAGGAGAAGAGATCAGTTAAGGATCTCATAAGCTTCCAGGGGGGAAGAAGTGAACTTTTGAGTTTCCAAGTGGGCAATGGAAGGAGATTAGTGGATGATCTCATAGACTTCCAAGAGGGAAGTGATGGAAGTTCAAGTTGCCAGGTAGGAAATGGAGAGAGATCAACTGATCTCATAGACTTCCAAGTGGGAAAATACAAAATCCCAAGTTGTCAGGTGGGAAAGGGAGAAGAGATGAACTCAGCTGAGAGTTCATATCAACAAGGAGTGTTGATAGAAGAATACCAGGGGTGTGTTTTGATAATTGGGAGAATTCAAATATTCCTGCCAAATAGTCCAACAGAGGCTAATACAAGTGTTGCACATGAGGAGGTAGTGCAACAAGAATCCAAGAAACAGACCATGGAGCCAAATGATTTTAAATCTAGTTGTGTCTGTGATGCAAGTGCAGGAGAGGAAAGATAGCTAGCAAGGACTGTGAAAGAAGAGGAGGAGGAGTAGACATTGATGTCTACCCCAGCAGAAAAAGAGGAGAATTCAGATGAATTGCTCACTCAATGGGAGCAAGAGCTAAAGATGTTGGAGGATTGGTTGGACGATCCAAAACCAGAAGATGGTTGCTAGAAGACAGTCGTGCAGATTGCAGGAGAAGAGCATTCAACATAATTTCTCAAAAATTTCAGCCTGAGAGATGAACTTTAGATGACTGCAACATTAGAGCTTGCAGCAGAAGAGGAAGCAAACATCATAGATTGTGTTGTTCTGTATGAATATTGGAATCCCTTGAGAGGAGGGTAAATATGAAGAGTAGGCATATCCAATAGGCTAAGTTGGAAATAGGTGGAGGAGAATACTAGCCTGAGGAGCAACTTGAGGAAGTTGAGGTTGAACTAACACAAGAGGAGATGAAAGAAGTCCATCGGTCAAAGGCGGAAGCTAAGCACCAACTCAGTGGTGAGATTTCATAACTGGAAGAGTGGCCAACTAATGCTGCAGGAGATGAAGATAAAATGAAAGTTCAGATTGATCAAATTGGTAAAAAGGAGAAAGAGCACACATTACAATGTGCCCAAGAGATGGAGAAAGAAGAGAATTCAGTGGAATTGCTTAAAAATTTCAGCCAGGGAGATGAACATAAGGCAACTATAGAATTAGGATCTACAGCAGGGGGAGAAGAGCATTTAGAGGAATGGATCAAATTTTTTAGTCAGGAAGTTGAAAAAGTGCTAACGATAGAATGTGAACCTACAACAGAGGAAGAAGCAACAAATAGCATGGATCTTGTTGATCTGTGTGAAGAGCTAGAGGCCCTAGAGAGAAGGGTAAAAATGCAAAAGCATCTTATCCAACAAGTCAAGTTGGAAATTGATGGAGAGAAAAGGCAACAGATCATATTGTAGGGGGGAAACCAGCCAGTGGACCAACTGGACAAATAAATAGAGGAGATAAAGAGATTGATGTTGGAAGAAACACAAGAAGAAGTCATCAGAGAAGTATGGGATAGAAGAAAACCTGCAAAAGCAGCAGGGCAGAAGATGCAACAAGAAAAAGGAGCAGATGAACAACTCCAAGAGAAGGTATGGGACCCCGGAGGATCTCAATAATAGTGTAGAGGGAGCCATGATCAGGAGCTCATGATTTTCCCAGCAGTGGAGTATGATGTAGGAGCATCATCATCAAATCCCATGCGGAGGGACGACACAGCGCCATAGCGCGCCTTTTTAATTAAAAGGAATCTAAAAACTAGCATTTTCTATGGATATGTTTTGAACGGATGATTGAAGAAGAGAGAAACCTCAGAAACTGAATGATCGCAAGAGACCTGGGAGTTTCACTCTCAGACTTTAATGTAACGGAGCTTGAGTAGTTGTTAGTTGTTACTTCAATAGGAGAGGTAGTCGGAGGGAACCCTAGGAACCTTCCTGTATAGGTAGATGCATGGCATGCCCAAAAGAGGCTACTAGAGGAATATTATTATTGAATAGGAGGTAGAATAGTTGGTATTAAGAGAGTTGAGACTCTGTCATAGTCCAGCCTGCACATACTGTAATCAGACATTCATCTTAATATAAATAAAGTAGGGTTTCCTACATATGAACTTTCTATGTGTTTATGTGCATCGAATGAATGTTATATGTGTGTGTTTATGAATGTTGTAGATGCATGTTATTGTTAGGACCATACAATGTACCTTTTTTCTCACACTTTTTTCTACATTTACACCCTTGTTTCACTCACATTTAAACTCACATTATCACCTTACCCTATCTTTCCAAAGGTATATAACATCTCTTCTCTTTACTATATGTTTAATCTATTTTGCATATAATTTTACATTACTCTCGTACTTAACCATTGATCAGAAATGTATAAGTGTTGAAACAGTTCGAACTGCATATTAGCATTGAGGCATGTTTTTGAAACAGTTAAAGCACGCAAACCCTGTGGCTAAAACAGTCTGTGGACTACGATGTTGAAACAAAAACTCACACAGAAGAAGCTGTTACACTCTCCGTGGTCTACAATGCAGAAACAACAACTCACACAGAAGAAGTTGCTACACTCTTTGTGGTCAACGATGCTGAAACAAAAACTCACACAGAAGAAGTTGTTACACAGTCCGTGGTCTATGATGCTGAAACAACAACTCACACAGAAGAAGTTGTTACACAGTCCATGGTCTATGATGCCGAAACAACAACACAAAACTATTACATTAACCACAACAGCCGCACCTTGAGCTAGCATTAACCATCGTTGTTGCCTGAGAACAAGTTGCTGAAACAGTCAGAACGCAAATCCCGTGGCTGAAATAGCCTGCGATTTGCAATGTTGAAACAACATACAACAACAGTAACAAGAAGACAAATAAGTAAGTTGTTACTCTAGCTGCAACAACAACACCTCACTCAGCACTTGTAATAACATTCTGTTACGGGAGACTAGGATATCCTATTCTAGTATAGAAATCGGATCTGAATAAGAATAGGATTCAGATGTGCAAATGTAATTGGATGATCAAATTGTATCGAAGGGATTCTCCTCTTTAAATAAGAGGAAATCATCATTAGAAAGGACCTTCTTTTTAGCTAAGAAAGGATTTTACAGAGAGGGACGTGTTTTACTTCAGATTGTAATATGATACAGTTGAAAGATGAATAAAAGACTGTTCTGAGCATTTCTCTCTAGTTCCTTTCATTTCAGGGGAATCTTGTGAGAAGGGAGGGCCCACCTTCTTCACAAGATTCACCCATTAGCTTTGTAGTGTGTTAGTGTTATTTTTGTTCATGCCTTGATTAAATTATGTTTTGCTGAAACACTACTTTATTGAACTCTGTTTTGCTGAAACACTACTTTATTGAACTCTGTTTTGCTGAAACACTACTTTACTGAAATATATCTTGTTGAAACTCTTCTTCTTACATTGTTTTCATATGATTCATGCTTGGGTAATGGTTAATCATCCTACTTAGCAATCCTGTTTGGTGAATTTATGAAAGCTTGATAATCAGGGACAGGTGCTGAAGATTCATGCTTGGGGAATAGGGTCATGTTCTCTGTTAGAGATAGTTAGCCTTCAGTGAATTTCAATTAGTAATGAGTTCATGAAAGTGTGCTAATCGGAAATAGGTGCTAAAGATTCTTGCTTGAGGAATAGGGTCTTGTTCTCTGTTAAGAGGTAGTTAGTATTCAGTGTGCGTCAATCATTTCAATTAGCAATGAGTTCATAAAAGTGTGGTCATCGGAAACAGGTGTTGAAGATTCCTGCTTTGGGAATAGGGTCATGTTCTCTGTTATAAGATAGTTGTTCTTTCCTTTTTGCAGTGTCCTGAAAGATTTCTTTTCCAGGTTGTTATTTTCTTAATGTAATCCAGGATTCTTTGGACAATTATTTCTTTAAACATTGAGCTCTGCAATAGGTAGATTGTTTTCCTGTAATTCAAGTTAGAACTTTAGTTTGTTCAAGGCAAAAGTGTGACTAATATATTTTTACTACAACTCTAAGTTGCTTTTGAGATTGAGCATATATAGTGCGTGATTACCTTTGAAATAAATAGACTTCCCTGGGTTGACAATTTATGTAGCACTTGATTGTTTAGTTAAATAAGCAATTATAGTGACCAACATTTTGGCGTCGTTGTCGGGGAAGGTAATTATAGATTTCAAAAGCACTTATGAATTTTCAGATACAAAGATTGCATGAGAGGACGCGAAGACCCCAAAGATACTGACCCTATAGGTGGCAGGGGCAGAGGAAGAGGAGGAAGAAAGACTTATATTGACGAGATTATATCAAAGCCTGAATCTGCTGCTCAACGACCAAACTCTCGGAAACCAAAATCCCAGCCTTCATTTCAAGCAAACTTTGAAACAAGGAAAGAATTTTGGAGTCCTGAGACAATCGAGAAACCAGCAGGAAATATTGAGGACAGAGCAAGTGCAGCAGGGGAGCAGACAAAAGAAAACATGGATGAGTACAATGAAGAATTGCATCATGAAGAACAGGCAGGTCCTGAAGGAGAGGTAAATGATGAAAACTCTTTCTCCACATTAGGATTTCCTATTGGTGATCTTTCTAGAGGGGTAGCCCCCATGAAGAACATTCCACTCTCAGCACTACCTAACTTTCATGGTTTGTCTTTAGAAGATCCTGATGAATTCCTTTTTGAGTTTGATATATTATGTAGAATTTATGATTAGATTTCCAATGGTCAAAATTAAAGCTATTTCCAGCAACATTGAAAGGAAATGCACTAAGATGGTTCATGAGTCTTGGAGGCCATGTAATCACAACATGGGACCAAATGAAACAGAAATTCCTGAATAAATACCAGGACTATTGCCGAACAAGAGAAA
>ML777227.1:700092-720888 GCA_009831015.1 Picea engelmannii | reverse complement strand
AACAAAGTGCTCGGTATAGTTGGATAAGTGGGTGTCTTTTCCACACAGGACTTGATCAAGAAATCCGAAGGTGCATTAGAGAAGATGAGGTTTATGATCTACTAAAAGCTTGTCATGATGGCCCTTGTGGAGGGCATTTTGCTAATAAGAGAACAACACATAAAATTATCAGGATGGGGTATTATTGGCCCTCACTTTTTAAAGATGCAAAGAAATATGTTCGATCCTGTGATAGCTGCTAAAGAATGGGCCAACCTAATCATAGAGATGAAATGTCATTAAACCCCCAGATAGTACTTGAACCATTTGAAGGATGGGCCTTAGACTTCGTAGGACCCATTAACCCACCATCCAATCAAAAAGTCTACATAGTGGTTTGCACAGATTATATGACCAAATGGGTGGAAGCTAAAGAACTCCATAGAGCAACCGAAGAAGCAGTTCTAGATTTCCTATTTGAAGACATCTTCATCAGATTTGGAGTGCCAAGAGAATTAGTTACAGATGGAGGACCTCCTTTCACTTCTCATGGTTTTAAAGCCACCCTTCAAAAATATCATATTCAACATAGAATGACTACAGCATACCACCCCCAAGCCAGAGGACAGGTGGAAAGAACAAATAAATTAATAGAAGCCATTCTCACAAAAACAGTGAAGGAAAACAGAAAGGATTGGTCTCACGGGCTCCCTGAAGCATTATGGGCCTACAGAACTACCTGGAGAAATACTACAGGATTCTCTCCCTATGAATTAGTCTATGGAAAGAGTGTTGTCTTTCCTGTGGAATTTGAAATCAAAACCTTAAGGACTGCTTTAGCTGTCAACCTTGATTTGACCGATGCATAGACAGCCAGGTTGCAGCAGCTTAATGAATTGGATGAAAAAAGACTAGATGACATCCATCGGACAACTATGATTCAACAACAAAGATCAAATGACATGACAAAACTATCAAGCATAAGCAATTCCAAAAAGGTAACTGGGCCTTACTGTATGACTCTCGGTTTAAATAATTTCAAGGGAAACTACGTACAAGATGGCTTGGACCTTACGAAGTAGACATTGTTTTCCCCAATGGAACAGTAAGGCTCCTCACAATAGATGACTCTAAAACACCATTACTTGTAAATGGTCATCGGCTCCGTCTATACCAGCGCCCCATTTCCAAGGAAGATTTTAAGGCCACATGTGTGGCAGACTCTCATTACCTCTTTTTAGAGGGGGCTCCTACCCCTCATTGCAATTAATTCTTTTTAATTTAATTTCTTTAGTATTAGATTCGATTTCATTTACTAATAATCCCTGTCAAGAAATACCATGTTACAATCGAGTTTTGCAGATTCCCGATCAAAACATAGGCCTACTAAGAAAGGACGATCCGACTTCAGGAAGAGGCAAGCTTCCCCATTGCTGAAACACCACTGTTCAGCAACTTTTTCCTCTTTCTTCATTGCTGAAACACCACTGTTCAGCAACTTTTTGACTTTCTCCATTGCTGAAATACCACTGTTCAGCAACTTTGTGCCTTTTCGCCATTGCTGAAACACCACTGTCAGCAACCTTTCGCCATTTTCCCACTGTCGAAACACCATCGTTCCACAAATTCTCGCCCTTCTTTTCCCCCATTGCTGAAACACCATTGTTCAACAATCTTTCACATTCTTTTCCCATTGCTGAAACACCACTGTTCAACAATTTTTCACATTTTCCATTGCTGAAACACCACTGTCAGCAACCTTTCGCCATTTTCCCCATTGTCGAAACACTACTGTTCAACAATTCTTCACATTTTCCCATTGAAGAAACAACATTGTTCAACAATTGTTTCACCCTTCTTTCTATGGTTGAAACACCACTTCCGCAGCAGTATTCTGCAACAACACCTTCCAGCAAATATTTCTCTATTCTTTCCCTGTCGCTGAAACACCAACTTTTCAGCATTCTCTGTCAATAAGCTTTTGCGCTCTCATACTACATTTTGTCCTTCCAGTCAACAAATCCTTGATACAATTCCTCTAACAAATCAAAATTCTCTGCCATGGCTACTGCAGAACTATTATGGACATGCACTATATTTTGTTTGAAGTACGAATCAAAAGGAAAAGGTGAGGTATGTAAATTTTATGTAAATACAATTAAGCTATAGTTAATGAGAAGATTCCAACTCATTTATTACCACTCATGTAAAATCATTATTAGCCTCACTTAAAGGGGGGGGAGGAAATATCAAACTTTTATACCATCATTTCACACGAATCAACCACCGTCATTCCTTTTTACCATCCTTTCGCTTGGTTCAGCACCATTTGCATGCCTTCACCCGAAAAACTCACTCTGCACAGAAGTTGTTACTCGACTCTTTGATGGTGTATTTTACTAAGTTGTTATCTATGGGAGGCTCTATTATACGGTATGAACCTGCCATGACAACCCTGTTAGAACTGTATCCAGAAGCCTATCAAATTTTTCTGCAGGTAGGATGGCTCGGTTATTTTCAGAGGCTCCAGGGATTTGATCAACAACAGGTTCTGCAATTTGCTCGAAATCTCCAGGAAGATCATTCCATTGTTCAAGGAGTTCAGATTTCAGTTACAGAAGAGGATATAGCGCAGGTTTCGGGTCTCCCTACCAATGGCATTCACTTGTTCAGTCGTAAACATATCATCCTGAATGCCCAACAAGATTTCCTCTTGCGAGGGGAACAAATTGAACCTAAAGGTCGGGGTGTCCATCTCATCTCGTTGTCGCCTCCATGGCTGGAAGTTGAAAAATTCGTCAAACACTACCTTACCTATGAAGGCCAATACCAGGTAGTCTACCAGCACGATTTTGTCCTGTTGTCTCATTTACGGCATGCTAGATTGGTGAACATTCCTTATTATCTGCTCGATTGTCTCAAAAATATGTCGCACTACTGTAAAAAGGATAAAGATCCCGCCCTTTCACTCACCCATCACCATCTCGTTCAACTTCTTATCCAAAATGGTTTTTCCCAACAAAACCCTCCACTAAACAACCCACCCATAGATCCCCAAGAAGCTGCTGAAATTCCTGAAAATCTTCAAGAACAACAACCACAAAACCCTCCAAATTCTCCAGAAATACCTAACAGTCCGCCTACAGATCCAATCAATCCAATTAACCCCCCTACCATACCAATCCCACCCCACATTTTACCATAATCATCCACTCCCGCCCTTCATGTTCTTAGTGATGATTCAGAACCAAACAATTATCCATGTCCCATCATTAAGGAAAATCCCCCACGTAAACGAAAGCAAATTCCTTTCTTTATGCCCTTTTTACAAAGAAAATGAACAAGGGCCTCAACAAGGGAAGCCACTACTGCCACTGCTCTAAACCCCCAACCCATCCGACTAATACCCCGTACACCTCCAACCTCCCAAATGCCGAAATCTTTACCTATTCCACCCACGGGCACTGAAACACAAGAACCAGATGCCCAGTGTGTTGCGACATCATTCATTTCAAATCAAGTAGCTGAAACACAAGAACCAGCTACCCATTTGTTAGCTAAACCACAAGAACCAGCTACCCATTCAGTAGCTGAAACACAAGAACCAGCTACCAATTCAGTAGTTGAAACACAAGAACCAGCTACCCATTTAGTAGCTGAAACACAAGAACCAACTACTCATTCAGTAGCTGAAACACAAGAACCAGCTATAGCTGTCACACAAGAACCAGCTACAGCTGAAACACAAGAACTAGTAGCAGATATTGATACCGAGACACAGGAATCAGATGCTCAGGGTGCTGCAACAATACTTTCTTTACATCAAGAGGCTGAAACACAAGAATCAGTTGTCGATCCTGTAGCTACTCCACAAGAACCAGTTGTCGATCCTGTAGCGACTCCACAAGAACCAGCTAGTGAGGTTGTGAATGCTACACAAGAACCAGTCACTCCTCAACCAGAACCAATAATGGCCTCTGTCTTACAAGAAAATGAGTTCCTAAGGTCTGAACTGGAAGCCTACAAGCAATAGCTAGCCATGGCAAAGGAATCCTATGAGAAGGAACTTAAATTGTACACCCTAGCTCGCATAGCGACCATGTCAGAGGGAACTACAACAGAGAATCCATGTAGAGAATATATGTGCAGTCAATGTGGGGACATCTACTATCAAGCAGGCTACAAGGTAATTCAAATTCTAATTCCAGGAGCTCCCCCTCCACCTTCGACTTTTGCAGTCAAAGAAGAACACCCTGTTGTTACACAAGAACCAGCAGGACCTTCCAAAATTAAGACTGAGCCCTGGCCTACAACAAATGTCAAATCTGAAACCCCTGCTTTTGTTAATAAAGCTATACAAACATTGCCTATTGATGAATCTGCCCCTCCCAGCCAGATCAATACCCACACCTTTGTGGAACAAGCCACTCAGACCCTACCTCAGCCTACTACTTGCAACGCTGAAACACAAACTCAGCCATGGGATGAGAAGGCAATAATAGATAAATGAAAAAAAGAGTATGTTGTTACACAGGCCAAAAGCCTACAGGAACACAGACAAATCTGGATAAATCATATCTACTCAAATTGGGAAGCTTTGGAGAAAACACGCCAGGAATCTCGTGCCCTTAAGAAATAGAATGAAGAACGAAAAGGCAGATTGCTACTGATATTTGACTTGGCACAAAAGTTAAGAAAACCATCCTCCAATTACTCTATGTTCCTCATGGAACGACTTACATGGTTTCAGATCAAATCAATCACAGAAGGCAGACCCCATGCAGTGTTACATCCAGCAGATTTTTTTAAAACCTTTGCAGAAGCCTCTGCTATGGATCAGCACCTCCTCTGTGAAGCATATTTTCATAATGAGGCCATTTCTAAGAACCGACAGCTTAACCTTAACCCTCTTGTCGGTGACATCCAGATCTGGGCACTCACCTCCTTCCTTAAAAATCAGATTATATGGCAGGATGACTTCCTAGCTGCCAAGCACAATGAGGATAACCACCTTCTCTGGATAAGGCCAGAACCACAAAATGTTGCCACCTTTGTTACAGAGTATTATCAGTTTTTAAAGAAACCAGGGATGACTCAACACATTTAGCAATTACAGACATCAGTGTTTCAGGAGTGTCAACATTTCATTAAATCAACAGATATTGCTGCCCTACAGGAAAATAACATGTTTTGGCAACAATCTACTGAGAAAAGGCAGGAACACAATCCTTTTAGCCCCACTAATCTTGAGATAGCAATCTCCAGGGTACCTAGCTACATCAAGTGTGTTCAGCAATGTGTTGAAAGATGGATAGTGTACTAGTTTCATTTTCCTATCCTCTGGATGTCAGCAGAGAAATATCAAGTCCATTATAAGTTGCCCAAGAAGGCCAAAATAGTAGCTTGGCAAAGGTTACAACGCGTTCAAGGGTTCAGAGCTCCAACAGACATCACCTTCCACAGCTACTGCTTGAGTAACTTGCACGCTTAGAGTCAATTTTCAGATTATGATTCAGAGTGAAGTTTCCTGAGGACATGCAACATTTTAAGTTAGGGGGGATGTTAGGACCATACAATGTACCTTTTTGCTCACACTTTTTGCTACCTTTACACCCCTGTTTCACTCACATTTAAACTCACATTATCACCTTACCCTATCTTTCCAAAGGTATATAACGTCTCTTCTCTTTACTATATGTTTAATCTATTTTGCATATAATTTTACATTACTCTTATACTTAACCATTGATCAGAAATGTATAAGTGTTGAAACAGTTCGAACTGCAGATTAGCATTGAGGCCTGTTGCTGAAACAGTTAAAGCACACAAACCCTGTGGCTGAAACAGTCTGTGGCTACGATGCTGAAATAGCAACTCACACAGAAGAAGCTGTTACACTCTCTGTGGTCTACAATGAAGAAACAACAACTCACACAGAAGAAGCTGCTACACTCTTCGTGGTCAACGATGCTAAAACAACATCTCACACAAAAGAAGTTGTTACACAATTTGTGGTCTATGATGCTGAAACAACAACTCACACTGAAGAAGCTGTTACACAGTCTGTGGTCTACGATGTCGAAACATCAACACAAAACTGTTACATTGACCACAACAACCGCACCTTGAGCTCGCATTAACCATCGTTGATGCCTGAGACCAAGTTGATGAAACAGTCAGAACGCAAATAAGGAAGTCGTTACTCCAGCCGCAACAGCAACACCTCACTTAGCACTTGTAATAGCATTCTATTACGGGAGACTAGGATATCCTATTCCAGTATAGAAATCGGATCTGACTAAGAATAGGATTCAGATGTGCAAATGTAATTGGATGATCAAATTGTATCGAAGGGATTCTCCTCTTTAAATAAGAGGAAATCATCATTAGAGAGGACCTTCTTTTTAGCTAAGAAAGGATTTTACAGAGAGGGACGTGTTTTACTTCGGATTGTAATATGATACAATTGACAGATGAATAAAAGACTGTTATGAGCATTTCTCTCTAGTTCCTTTCGTTTCAAGGGAATCTTGTGAGAAGGGAGGGCCCACCTTCTTCACAAGATTCACCCATTATCTTTGTAGTGTGTTAGTGTTATTTCTGTTCATGCCTTTATTAAATTATGTTTTGCTAAAACACTACTTTATTGAACTCTATTTTCCTGAAACACTACTTTATTGAACTATGTTTTGCTGAAACACTACTTTACTAAACTATGTCTT
Source organism: Picea engelmannii (assembly GCA_009831015.1). NCBI lineage: Eukaryota > Viridiplantae > Streptophyta > Pinopsida > Pinales > Pinaceae > Picea > Picea engelmannii. The sequence goes on along the minus strand of ML777227.1, from coordinate 714,187 downwards.
GTTGAAACTCTGCTTCTTACATTGTTTTCATATGATTCATGCTTGGGTAACAGTTAATCATTCTAGTTAGCAATCCTGTTTTTTGAATTTATGAAAGCTTGATAATTAGGGACAAGTGTTGAAGATTACTGCTTGGGGAATACAGTCATGTTCTCTATTAGAGATAGTTAGCCTTCAGTGAATTTCAATTAGTAATGAGTTCATGAAAGTGTGCTAATCGAAAACAGGTGTTGAATATTCCTGCTTGAGGAATAGGGTCATGTTCTCTGTTAAGAGGTAGTTAGTCTTCAGTGTGCGTCAATCATTTCAATTAGCAATGAGTTCATAAAAGTGTGGTGATCGGAAACAGGTGTTGAAGATTCCTGCTTTGGGAATAGGGTCTTGTTCTCTGTTATAAGATAGTTGGTCTTTCCTTTTTGCAGTGTCCTGAAAGATTTCTTTTCCAGGTTTTTATTTTCTTAATGTAATCCAAGATTCTTTGGACAATTATTTCTTTAAACATTGAGCTCTGCAATAGGTAGATTGCTTTCCTGTAATTCAAGTTAGAACTTCAGTTTGTTCAAGGCAAAAGTGTGACTAATATATTTTTACTACAAATCTAAGTTTCTTTTGAGATTGAGCATATATAGTGCGTGATTACCTTTGAAATAAACAGACTTCCCTGGGTTGACAATTTATGTAGCACTTGATTGTTTAGTTAAATAAGCAATTATAGTGACCAACATTTTGGCGCCGTTGCCGGGGAAGGTAATTATAGATTTCAAAAGAACTTATGATTTTTCAGATACAAAGATTGCATGAGAGGACACGGAGACCCCAAAGACACTGACCCTATAGGTGGCAGGGGCAGAGGAAGAGGAGGAAGAAAGACTTATATTGACGAGATTATATCAAAGCCTGAATCTGTTACTCAACGACCAAACTCTCGGAAACCAAAATCACAGCCTTCATTTCAAGCAAACTTTGAAACGGGGAAAGAAGTTTGGAGTCCTGAGACAGTCGAGAAACCAGTAAGAAATATTGAGGATAGAGCAAGCGCAGCAGGGGAGTAGACAGAAGAAAACATGGATGAGTACAATGAAGAATTGCATCATGAAGAACAGGCAGGTCCTGAAGGAGAGTTAAATGATGAAAACTCTTTCTCCACATTAGGATTTCCTATTGGTGATCTTCCTAGAGGGGTAGCCCCCATGAAGAACATTCCACTCTCAGAACTACCTAACTTTCATGGTTTGTCTTCAGAAGATCCTGATGAATTCCTTTTTGAGTTTGATATATTATGTAGAAGTTATGATTACATTTCCAATGCTCAAAAATTAAAGCTATTTCCAACAACATTGAAAGGAAATGCACTAAGATGGTTCATAAGTCTTGGAGGCCATGTAATCACAACATGGGACCAAATGAAACAGAAATTCCTAAATAAATACCAGGACTATTGCCGAACAAGAGAAAAAAGGGAGGAACTATTTAAGATGATGCAGAAGGAGGATGAAAATCTGGAGGACTTTGTAGAAAGGCTACAGTATAATCTACAATGATCCAGTCACCGCAATGTAAGTAAAGATATTCTTAAAACTATATTATTAAAATAAGTAAGGGATGACTATCTAGATATGTTGAATATGCTTGGAAAAGGGGACATATCTAAGGAATCGTATGATGAAATTGTTAACCTATGCAAAATATGTTCAAGAGGAGCTTCAAGAAATAGATCAAACAGCAGGGACACCACATTTTCAAGAGTCCAAAAATCAGCCAGTGGGGGGGCAACAAGATCCGAAATAGGTAATTTACTTGAAGGTTTTAAAACTGAAATGTTAAGCTCGTTTGCCTCACAAATTGACACCCTGCAGATTCAAAAGAAGCAAGCAGAAGCAGAAGCAGCCCTGTCCATCCTTTGTTCTAAATGCAGAGACAAGCACCCACGAAGGGAATGTCCATTGGACAAAAAGCCAATCTACACCATCTGTGATAAAGATCATGAGACTCAACAATGTCCTTCTCTACCAGGAATCAAGGCAGCATTACAACCAACTGATGAAGAAGTTGAAGTTGTCTATCTGCTGACACAGAGAAGGCAATGGCAACTGCGGGGAAAAGGTATGAATCCTAACATGCCATTTACATCTTCTAATCGTTGGAATAACTATCCTTCTTTCAATCAAATGAGTTACCCTCCCTATAATCAAATGCAATATCTAAATCAAATGAATTACCCACCCATGCAACAAACTAACCCACCCTTTGTTGATNNNTCAATGTGGACTCCTTGGCCTCCACAACAACAACAACCATATCAGAACCAATGGAATCCAAATTGGAGAGGACAACAACCCCCCTTCCCAAATCAATTACCTCAATCACAATTTATGCAACCACTCTCCTTACCATCAGGTACTCCACCTAACAATCAAATGATGAGACCCCATCTACCTGTACAACCTAACCCTAACCCCAATAATAAAGTTGTGCAGTGCATTGATTATCATAACCAACCTACATTTTCTCTTCTCCCTACGCAATGCAACTATATTCATTTACGATCTGGGAGAATAGTAGAACCTATCATAGCCGATGTTACCTCTTCTGATAAAGAGGAAACAAAAGAGCATGATGTACCTAAAGAGGTACAATCATCCTCTAACAATGTTGCTAAAACAACAAAACCACCATTTCCTGAGCGTTTAGCTTTGACTAAAGCGCCTGAGCCACCTTCTTTCAATCTTCTAGGGGAATTACAAAATATTTACGTCAAAATTCCTCTATTACAAGCACTCCGAGATGTACCAATTTATGCCAGGACTATGCGAGACATCTGTGTTAAGAAACCTGGTAGGAAAATTAAGGATCCCCTCACAGTCCATGTTATGGGTGACTTGTCTGCACTAATGTCAGGAAAAGTTCCCCCAGTTAAATATGGTGATCCCGGCCACCCTACCATCTCAGTACAAATTGGAAAAATGATAATCCCTCGAGTCCTGGTAGACTTAGGTGCCGCTATCAATATTATGACTCTGGAAACCTCACAACTGTTACAATTGCAAAATGAAACCAGACACACCCCAACTATCCTAGAATTAGCTGACCGAACCACAATTAAACCAGAGGGAGTCATTGAAGACTTAATTATCTCAGTGGAATCCTGGAATTATCCAGCTGACTTTGTGGTATTACAACCTAAAACAAAGTTGGGGGGCCACCCTCTAATTTTGGGCAGGCCTTGGCTAGCCACATCAGATGCTTTTATCAGCTGTAGATCAGGTTCATTGACAATTTCCAACGGTTATGAAACTAAACAACTTACCCTCTACCCTCACGCTACACCCTTGATTAATAATGATAATTCGGTATGGTTAGACTTTGATGATCAACTTACTCAACCCATCTTGACTATCAGACAAGATTTAAGCCTTAAAGATGCCACTGAGGATGAAGTAAATAATAATTTTATTTGTGAACCCTCCTCTGTGACTCCAGAAACTCATAACCAACTAGCTGCGCTGTTGGAGTCAGATAATCAGAAAAACCTTAACTCTGAAAACACACCTCAAACATCTGCCACCATCTCTTCTAAAAGCATACCAGTAGAAATTGAACCTGACAAAACATTGAACATAAACCCTAACCTGACAGATGCTGAAACACAACAATTAATGAAGTTACTTCTGGAAAATAAAGAAGCATTCACATGGGACTATACAGATATGAAAGGAATCTATCCCAAATTATGTACTCATCGAATATATATTCAGGAAGATTGTCGACCGATATGCCAATCTCAACGCCGAATGAACCCTAATTTAAGAGAAATCCTTAAAGAAGAACTTCAAATATTGCTCAACGTAGGGTTTATATATCCTATATCAGACAGTGAATGGGTTTCCCCATTGGTAATAGTTCCTAAGAAAAACGGGAAATGGAGAGTATGTGTGGATTATAGAGCCTTAAATAAAGCTACTCAAAAAGATCACTTTCCATTACCATTCATTGATCAGGTGTTAGACAGTTTGTCAGGGAAGAAATTTTTCTCCTTCTTAGATGGTTTAAGTGGGTATAATCAGATCAAAATTGAACCTCAGGACCAAGACAAAACCACTTTTACCAGCCCTTGGGGAACTTTTGCTTATAGAGTTCTCCCATTTGGACTATGTGATGCACCAGCAACCTTCCAAAGAGTAGTTATAGGAATCTGTTCTCATATGCTTAATGACTCTATGGAAATTTTTATGGATGACTTTACTCCTTATGGTGTTTCTTTTCAGGAAGCACTACAAAACCTTGAGAAAGTGCTTAAACGATGTATACAAGCCCACCTCTCCTTAAGTACAGAAAAATGTCATATGATGATGAGTGAAGGAATAGTGCTTGGACATTTTATTTCATCTCAAGGAATTCAGGTGGACCCATCCAAGATACAAGTCATTAAAGATCTTCCTACTCCCAAAACCCAAACAGAGGTAAGAAGTTTTCTAGGACATGCTGGATACTACAGAAGATTTATCAAAAAAAAATCCAAAATAGCTTCTCCCCTGTTTGTGTTACTGATGAAAAATGTTGAGTTCAAATGGACTAATTCTTGCCAGGAAGCATTTAACACACTTAAACATCAGTTATCTACAACTCCTATTCTTAGAGGACCTGATTGGACACTTCCCTTTCATATATCCTCTGATGCTTTAGATACTGCAATAGGAGTTGTCTTGGGACAAGAAGAAAATCATCTTCCTTATGCTATTTATTTCATTAGCAAGAATATGACTCATGCTGAACTCAATTATACAGTCACCGAAAAGGAATTCTTAGCAGTTATCTATGCTATTAATAAATTTAGACATTACATCACTGGCTACTCTACTCTTGTCCATATTGATCACTCAGCTATCAAATATCTAATGAACAAACCTATCACAAATGCTCGAGTCACCAGATGGTTACTATTATTGCAAGAATTTGATATTACAATTGTAGATAGACCTCGTTGTTGATTTCCTTTCTCGGTTAACACCTGATGTTGCTACCCCAGTAGATGATTCCTTTCCTGATGAATATTTATTTGCAGTATCTGCTCACTCACCTTGGTATGTAGACATCGCTAACTACTTGGTTGCAGGGAAGTTACCACCACACCTATCCCACCGAGAGAAAAGAAGAATCATTCAACAAAGTGCTCGGTATAGCTGGATAAGTAGGTGTCTTTTCCACACAGGACTTGATCAAGAAATCCGAAGGTGCATTAGAGAAGATTAGGTTTATGATCTACTAAAAGCTTGTCATGATGGCCCTTGTGGAGGGCATTTTGTTGATAAGAGAACAGCACATAAAATTCTCATGATGGGGTATTATTGGCCCTCACTTTTTAAAGATGCAAAGAAATATGTCTGGGCCTGTGATAGCTGCCAAAGAATGGGCCAACCTAATCATAGAGATGAAATGTCATTAAACCCCTAGATAATACTTGAACCATTTGAAAGATGGGCCTTAGACTTCGTAGGACCCATTAACCCCAAATCCAATCAAAAAGTCTACATAGTGGTCTGCACATATTATATGACCAAATGGGTGGAAGCTAAAGCACTCCATAGAGAAACTGAAGAAGCAGTTCTAGATTTCTTATTTGAAGACATCTTCATCATATTTAGAGTGCCAAGAGAATTAGTTACAGATGGAGGACCTCCTTTCACTTCTCATGGTTTTAAAGCCACCCTTAAAAAATATCACATTCAGCATAGAATGACTACAGCATACCACCCCCATGTCAATGGACAGCTGGAAAGCACAAATAAAGTAATAGAAGCCATTCTCACAAAAACAGTGAAGGAAAACAAAAAGGACTGGTCTCATAGGCTCCCTGAAGCATTATGGGCCTACAGAACTACCTGGAGAAATACTACAGGATTCTCTCCCTATGAATTAGTCTATGGAAAGAGTGTTGTCTTTCCTGTGGAATTTGAAATCAAAACCTTAAGGACTGCTTTAGCTGTCAACCTTGATTTGACCGATGCATAGATAGCCAGGTTGCAGCAGCTTAATGAATTGGATGAAAAAAGACTAGATGCCATCCATCAGACAACTATGATTCAACAACAAAGATCAAAATGGCATGACAAAACTATCAAGCATAAGCAATTCTAAAAAGGTAATTGGGCCTTACTGTATGACTCTCGGTTTAAATAATTTCAAGGGAAACTACGTACAAGATGGCTTGGACCTTACAAAGTAGACATTGTTTTCCCCAATGGAACAGTAAGGCTCCTCACAATCGATGACTCTAAAACACCATTACTTGTAAATGGTCATTGGCTCCATTTGTACCAGCGCCCCATTTCCAAGGAAGATTTTAAGGCCACATGTGTGGCAGACTCACATTACCTCTTTTTAGAGGGGGCGCCTACCCCTCATTTCAATTAATTATTTTTAATTTAATTTCTTTAGTATTAGATTAGATTTTGTTTACTAATAATACCTGTCAAGAAATACCATGTTACAATCGATTTTTGCAGATTCCCGATCAAATCACAGGCCTACTAAGAAAGGACAATCCGACTTCAAGAAGAGGCAAGCTTCCCCATTGCTGAAACACCACTGTTCAGCAATTTTTTTCTCTTTCTTCATTGCTGAAACACCACTATTCAACAACTTTTTGACTTTCTCCATTGTTAAAACACCATTGTTCAGCAACTTTGTGCCTTTTCCCCATTGCTTAAACACTAATGTCAGCAACCTTTCGCCATTTTCCCACTGCCAAAACACCACCGTTCCACAAATTCTCGCCCTTCTTTTCCCCCATTGCTGAAACACCACTGTTCAACAATCTTTCACATTCTTTTCCCATTGCTGAAACACCATTGTTCATCAATTTTTCACATTTTCCATTGCTGAAACACCACTGTCAACAACCTTTCGCCATTTCCCCCATTGCCGAAACACTATTGTTCATCAATTCTTCACATTTTCCCATTGAAGAAACAACATCGTTCAGTAATTGTTTCGCCCTTCTTTCTATGGCTGAAACACCACTTCCGCAGTAGTATTCTGCAACAACACCTTCCAACAAATATTTATCTATTCTTTCACTGCCGCTGAAACACCAACTTTTCAGCATTCTCTGTCAATAAGCTTTTGTGCTCTCATACTACATTTTGTCCTTCCAGTCAACAAATCCTTGATACAATTCCTCTAACAAATTAAAAGTCTCTACCATGGCTACTGCAGAACTATTATGGACAGGCATTATATTTTGTTTGAAGTACGAATCAAAAGGTAAAGGTGAGGTATGTAAATTTTATGTAAATACAATTAAGCTATAGTTAATGAGAAGATTCCAACTCATTTATTACCACTCATGTAAAATCATTATTAGCCGCACTTAAAGGGGGGGGGAGGAAATATCAAACTTTTATACCATCATTTCACACGAATCAACCACCATCATTCCTTTTTACCATCCTTTCGCTTGTTTCACCACCATTTTCATGCCTTCACCCGAAAAACTCACTCTGCACAGAAGTTGTTACTCAACTCTTTAACAATGTATTTTACTGAGCTGTTAGGTATGGGAGGCTCTATTATACGGTATGAACCCACCATGAAAGTCCTGTTAGAACTGTATCCAGAAGCCTATCAAATTTTTCTGCAGGCAGGATGGCTCGGTTATTTTCAGAGGCTCCAGGGATTTGATCAACAACAGGTTCTGCAATTTGCTCGAAATCTCTAGGAAGATCATTCCATTGTTCAAGGAGTTCAAATTTCAGTTACAGAAGAGGTTATAGCGCAGATTTTGGGTCTCCCTACCAATGGCATTCTCTTGTTCAGCCGCAAACATATCATCCTGAATGCCCAGCGGGATTTCGTCTTGCGAGGGGAACAAATTGAACCTAAAGGTCGGGGTGTCCGACTCATCTCGTTTCCGCCTCCATGGCCGGAAGTTGCAAAATTCGTCAAACACTACCTTACCTACGAAGGCTGATACCAGGTAGTCTACCAACACGATTTTATCATGTTGTCTCATTTACGGCATGCTAGATTGGTGAACATTCCTTATTATCTGCTCGGTTGTCTCAAAAATATGTTGCACTACTGTAAAAAGACTAAATATCCCACCCTTTCACTCACCCATCACCGTCGCGTTCAACTTCTTATCCAAAAAGGTTTTTCCCAACAAAACCCTCCACTAAACAACCCACCCATAGATCCCCAAGAAGCTGCTGAAATTCCTGAAAATCTTCAGGAACGACAACCACAAAACCCTCCAGATTCTCCAGAAATACCTAACAGTCCGCCTACAGATCCAATCAATCCAATTAACCCCCCTACCATACCAAGCCCGCCCCACATTTTACCATAATCATCCACTCCTGCCCTTCATGTTCTTAGTGATGATTCAGAACTAGACAATTCTCCTTGTCCCATCATTGAGGAAAAACCCCCACATAAACGAAAGCAAATTCCTTTCTTTCCGCCCTTTTTACAAAGAAAATGAACAAGGGCCTCAATAAGGGCAGCCACTACTACCACTGCTCTAAACCCCCAACCCATCCGACTAATACCCCATACACCTCCAACCTCCCAAATGCTGGAATCTTTACCTATTCCACCCACAGGCACTGAAACACAAGAACCAGATGCCCAGTGTGTTGCGACATCATCCGTTTCAAATCAAGTAGCTGAAACACAAGAACCAGCTACCCATTTGTTAGTTGAACCACAAGAACCAACTACCCATTCAGTAGCTGAAACACAAGAACCAGCTACCCATTCAGTAGTTGAAACACAAGAACCAGCTACCCATTTAGTAGCCGAAACACAAGAACCAGCTACTCATTCAGTAGCTGAAAAACAAGAACCAACTATAGTTGTCACACAAGAACCAGCTACAGCTGAAACACAAGAACCAGCTACTGATATTGATACCGAGACACAGGAATCAGATGCCCAGGGTGCTGCAACATTATTTTCTTTACATCAAGAGGCTGAAACACAAGAATCAGTTGTCGATCTTGTAGCTGCTCCACAAGAACCAACTAGTGAGGTTGTGACTGCTACACAAGAACCAGTCACTCCTCAACCAGAACCAACAATGGCCTCTGTCTTACAAGAAAATGAGTTCCTAAGGTCTGAACTGGAAGCCTACAAGCAAGATCTAGCCATGGCAAAGGGAGCCTATGAGAAGGAACTTAAATTGTACACCCTAGCTCGCATAGCGACCATGTCAAAGGGAACTACAACAGAGAATCCGTGTAGAGAATATATGTGCAGTCAATGTGGGGACATATACTATCAAGCAGGCTACAAAGTAATTCAAATTCCAATTCCAGGAGCTCCCCCTCCACCTTCGACTTTTGCAGTCAAAGAAGAACACCCTGTTGTTACACAAGAACCAGCAGGACCTTCCAAAATTAAGACTGAGCCCTGGCCTACAACAAATGTCAAATCTGAAACCCCTGCTTTTGTTAATAAAGTTGTACAAACATTGCCTATTGATGAATTTGCCCCTCCCAGCCAGATCAATACCCACACCTTTGTGGAACAAGCCACTTAGACCCTACATCAGCCTACTACTTGCAAGGCTAAAACACAAACTCAGCCATGGGATGAGCAGACAATAATAGAGAAATGGAAAAAAGAGAATGTTGTTACACAGGCCAAAAGCCTGCAGGAACACAAACAAATCTGGATAAATCATATCTACTGAAATTGGGAAGCTTTGGAGCAAACACGCCAGGAATCTCATGCCCTTAAGAAACAGAATAAAGAACTAAAAGGAACATTGCTCCTGATATTTGACTTGGCACAAAAGTTATTGGTTGCAAGGAAACCATCCTGCAATTACTCTTTGTTCCTCATGGAATGACTTACATGGTTTCAGATCAAATCAATCACAGAAGGCAGACCCCATGTAGTGTTACATCCAGCAGATTTTGTTAAAACATTTGCAGAAGCCTCTGCTATGGATCAACACCTCCTCTGTGAGGCATATTTTCATAATGAGGCCATCCCTGAGAACCGACAGCTTAACCTTAACCCTCTTGTCGGTGATATCCAGATCCAGGCACTCACCTCCTTCCTTAACAATCAGATTATATGGCAGGATGACTTCCTAGCTGCCAAGCACAATGAGGATAACCTCCTTCTCTGGATAAGGCCAGAACCACAAAATGTTGCCACCTTTGTTACAGAGTATTATCAGTTTTTAAAGAAACCAGTGATGACTCAACACATTCAGCAATTACAGACATCAATGTTTCAGGAGTGTCAAAATTTCATTAAATCAATAGAGATTGTTTCCCTACAGGAAAATAACATGTTTTGGCAACAATCTACTGAGAAAAGACAGGAACACAATCCTTTTAGCCCCACTAATCTTGAGATAGCAATATCCAGGGTACCTAGCTACATCAAGTGTGTTCAGCAATGTACTGAAAGCTGGATAGGGTACCAGTTTCATTTTCCTATCCTCTGGATGCCAGCAGAGAAATATCAAGTTCATTATAAGTTGCCCAAGAAGGCCAAAACAACAGCTTGGCAAAGGTTACAACATGTTCAAGGGTTCAGAGCTCCAATAGACATCACCTTCCACAGCTACTGCTTGAGTAACTTGCACGCTCAGAGTCGGTATTCATATTCTGATTCAGAGTGAAGTTGCCTAAGGACATGCAACATTTTAAGTTTGGGGGGATGTTAGGACCATACAATGTACCTTTTTGCTCACACTTTTTGCTACATTTACACCCTTGTTTCACTCACATTTAAACTCACATTATCACCTTACTCTATCTTTCCAAAGGTATATAATGTCTCTTCTCTTTACTATATGTTTAATCTGTTTTGCATATAATTTTACATTACTCTTGTACTTAACCATTGATCAGAAATGTATAAGTGTTGAAACAGTTCGAACTGCAGATTAACATTGAGGCATGTTGCTGAAATAGTTAAAGCACGCAAACCCTGTGGCTGAAACCGTCTATGGACTACGATGCTGAAACAAAAACTCACAGAGAAGAAGTTGTTACACTCTTCGTGGTCTACAATGCAGAAACAACAACTCACATAGAAGAAGCTTCTACACTCTCCATGGTCAACGATGCTGAAATAGAAACTCACACAGAAGAAGTTGTTACACAGTCTGCGATCTACGATGCTGAAACAACGACTCACACAGCAGAAGTTGTTACATAGTCTGTGGTCTACGATGCCGAAACAACAACACAAAACTGTTACATTGACCACAACAGCCGCACCTTGAGCTAGCATTAACCATCATTGTTGCCTGAGACCAAGTTGCTGAAACAGTCAGAATGCAAATCCCATGGCTGAAACAGCCCGCGATTTGCGATGCTGAAACAACATACAACAATATTAACAAGAAGACAAACAAGGAAGATGTTACTCCAGCCGCAACAGCAACACCTCACTCAACACTTGTAATAGCATTCTATTACGGGAGACTAGGATATCCTATTCCAGTATAGAAATCAGATCTGACTAAGAATAGGATTCATATGTGCAAATGTAATTGGATGATCAAATTGTATCGAAGGGATTCTCCTCTTTAAATAAGAGGAAATCATCATTAGAGAGGACCTTCTTTTTAGCTAAGAAAGTATTTTACAGAGAGGGACGTGTTTTACTTCAGATTGTAATATGATACAGTTGACATATGAATAAAAGACTGTTCTGAGCATTTCTCTCTAGTTCCTTTCATTTCAGGGGAATATTGTGAGAAGGGAGGGCCCACCTTCTTCACAAGATTCACCATTAGATTTGTAGTGTGTTAGTGTTATTTCTGTTCATGCCTTGATTAAATTCTGTTTTGCTGAAACACTACTTTATTGAACTCTGTTTTGTTGAAACACTACTTTATTGAACTCTGTTTTGCTGAAACAGTACTTTATTGAACTCTGTCTTGCTGAAACTCTGCTTCTTACATTGTTTTCATATGATTCATGCTTGGGTAACGGTTTATCATTCTAGTTAGCAATCCTGTTTGGTGAATTTATGAAAGCTTGATAATCAGGGACAGGTGCTGAAGATTCCTGCTTGGGGAATAGGGTCATGTTCTCTGTTAGAGATAGTTATCCTTCAATGCATTTCAATTAGTAATGAGTTCATGAAAGTGTGCTAATCGGAAACAGGTGCTGAAGATTCCTGCCTGAGGAATAGGGTCATGTTCTCTGTTAAGAGGTAGTTAGTCCTCAGTGTGCATCAATCATTTCAATTAGCAATGAGTTCATAAAAGTGTGGTGATCAGAAACAGGTGTTGAAGATTCCTGCTTTGGGAATACAGTCATGTTCTCTATTATAAGATAGCTGGTCTTTCCTTTTTGTAGTGTCCTGAAAGATTTCTTTTCCAGGTTGTTATTTTCCAGGATTCTTTGGACAATTATTTCTTTAAACATTGAGCTCTGCAATAGGTAGATTGCTTTCCTGTAATTCAAGTTAGAACTTCAGTTTGTTCAAGGCAAAAGTGTGTGTTGAGAGGATGCAAGGAGTGCACTATTGAACCTGAGAGAAATCAAGATTCCAAAGGAATACTTGTGCAAGGATTGCACCAGGCCAACACTTAGAGAATGTGTTGAAAGAAGTCGTTGGAGGACTTCATCGAGCGCAAGGAGTGCGCCATAAGTAAAGTAGTTTTCCTTTACAAGCTCAAGGAGGACGAGCGTTGTGTTGCGAGGAGAGCACCATGGAAATATTATAAGGAAGTGGAAGGGTCGAGACCCTTTGGAGTTCTGAGTCAGTTCAAAATCTCAGAAGAGATAGAGAAAAGAGTGAATAGAGAAGGACTTATTCCAAATTCAAAAGCTCAAGAGAGATTACGTCCTAAGGGAGGAGGTTCAAGGGTCAAAATCCTTGAACACGTAGAAATTTTCCCAATTATGGGAGAAACCGAAAGCTCAGGAGGAGTAACAACAGTCGTTGAATCGATTTTCAAGGAGAGATATGGACTGCTAGATCCACGTCTAGACAGAACCAGACCGTAGAGGGAAAGAATAGATCCCATCTGTTGGATCTAAATGCAAAGGGTTGAAAGTCATTTGATCCAAGGTAAAGTGCACAAACTTTAACCCTTCGTGTGCATAGGAGAGCAGACTTGCCAAATTATCGAAGTCCTGAAGCAATTAGGGATCATCCACCATCAAGGAGGATAGGTGGTGCAAGATCTACAACTATGTAAGTTCGTGGACAAAGAGGAGGTGAAAACATCGAAGCAGATCTCGACCATTGATCAAGAAGATAGTCGAAGATTCGTTGATCTAGTTGAAGGGACCAAAATCCTGAAATGACGACAGATGTCGATTTGAAGGTGGACACATGGCGATGAATTGTGAACTCCGGGGAAATCACTTCGAAGGTTTCAATTGAGATTTTAAACTCCCGAAGCCCGGAGAGTCGAAGGAGATCTGGACCGTCAACTCCAGAGGGACAGGTGGTGACAGATCGTGAACTCCAGAGAAATCACTTCGACAGTTTCAGATTGAAATTTGAAACTCCCAAAGCCTGGAGAGTCGGAGACCCGAAGTAAAAGTTGATCGTCAAATTGTCTAAAGTAGATCTGAACCACCAGATCTAGAGAACAGGTGGTGGGAATTTGTGGATTCCAGGTAAAGGCATGAAGTAAATGTAAATTGTCAAATCATCCAAAGTAAATCCCCACCGTCTGATTCAAGAGGATGCATGGCAGAATTCCATGTATTTCAAGGGGGAGTAAAGTTTGAGACTTGAAAACCCCGAAGTCTAAAGACCCACAGAGATCACAACTGTCGATCTGGGAGAGGTCAATCTGGACTGTTTGTTTCCAAAAAGGTATATCTCAGTCGTTCATTTTGAAGCACCGTCAAGATCATGAGATCAATGGTCACCTCGCATTACAGGGACATAAGGTGCATGAGTTTTAAAAAGTTGAGGGTGAGCCGCAATCGAGACCATTTTTTCGCAAAAGGACATGTGGCACAATACTTGCTAAGGTTTTGCAAATGGGGTAGCAAGCTAAGTGGGCTTGATTGTGGGGAAAACTCCACAGTTAAGCGCGCTTGAGCTAGAGGCGTCTTGGGATGGGTGACCACCTGGGAAGTCCTGGTTACCGGGTGCA
>ML777227.1:655527-699992 GCA_009831015.1 Picea engelmannii | reverse complement strand
CCAACATATATTATATTCATACATTGTGTTACATTTTTTACAATACAATATACATATAGGAGCCAGCGGCATCCAAAACCCTAACCCAATGACCTGGATTAGTCCAAAACCCTAATTCCTTAACCGGAAATAGAAAACCATCGACAAAAAACCATGTGCCAAAAAAAACCACCTAAATATCATGTGGTCCCGAAAATATGTCGTCCCAGTAATATGTCGTCTCGAAAAGAATATAACACATACCCAACAGGTTTCATTCTCAAATTCATTCCCTTCTTTTGATGTGAGTTTGAAATTCTATTTCATTGGAGTAGAAACATGACTGCATTCAACCATGCCAAAAAATTTCAACAGTTCTCCAATATACTTCTTTTGGGAGATGAATATGTACCTTGGATTTTGAATCACTTCAATTCCCAAATAGTAGTGAAGATGTCCCAAATCTGTCATCTTGAAGCCTTTCTTCAACTCTTTCTTTATGGATGCAATGTAGCTTTCATTGTTCCATATTATCAATAGATCATCTACATATACTACAAGATACACAACTATTTTTCCAACTTTCTTGACAAACAAAGTTGCATCGTCAAGATTGAAATGCTTGAAATTCAATTTCAGAAGATGCTTAGTTAACTTTTCATACCATGCCTGTGGTTCTTGTTTAAATCCATATAAGGATTTGATGAGCTTGCATACCTTATGTTCTTGTTCCTTCACAAAAAAACCTTATGTCTGAGACATGAACAAATTCTCTTTCAAGTCTCGATTCAAGAAAGGAGTCTTCACATCCATTTGATGAATTTCCCATCCATTTTTTGCTTCCATGGAAAATATAATAGAGATGGTAGCCCATTTTTCTATGGGAGAAAAAGTCTCCTCATAATCAACACCTTCTTTTTGTGAAAATCCTTTTTCCACAAGCCTTGCTTTGTGCTTGTCAAGTGAGACATTTGATTTGTACTTGTTCTTGAATGCCCACTTGCAGCCAATTGGTTTGGTTCCAAATGGAGGGTCCACCAACTTCCATGTCTCATTCTTGATGAGAGCATCATATTCCTTCGACATGGCTTCTTTCCATTCATCATGAGAAGTCGCTTCTTTAAAGGAAGTCGGTTCATGGTTAGTAGATAAATTCAACTCACAATCATATGAAACATCCATGTCATCTACATCACATGAGTTTGAATTATCTACATTACCTCCATCTTGTATTGAGGACATTATGGTTCCTGCCTTTCCGACCTCATTAGGATGAACACTCTCAAGTTGTTTTGTGAGCCATTTTGGTGGAAATTTCTAAGATGGTCTAGGTTGCTCAGTTGATTGAGATGGTGTTGAGTTCTCATCAAGCCTCAACTTTTCAATCCTCTCAATCGTATCATCCAAATGAACTTCAGGTTCTTATGAAGTGGACATAGCTTCTTCATGAGGGGAAGATGGTGCTTCAAAAGGAGACTCCATAGATTGACCCAAGATAGGGATCCCCCCTTCAAGATTTGGAATCTCATCATCAAATTCATGATATGTCTTTACATGAGTGAATCTATCCAGATGATCAAGTTGCCTCTCAACAATTTCATATTTCTTGGAGGATTCACGAAAGATCACATCTTTGGAAAGGATGAATTTCTTATTTGTCTCATCATAAAAACGATACCCCTCGGTGGTATTTCAGTGCCCCAAGAAGATGCACTTCCAACTCCTTACATCAAGCTTGCTTCTTTGCTCCTTAGGAATCAAGGCATGACAAGTGGAACCAAATACCTTGAGATACCTCATTGAAGGAATGTGGCCATGCCACATTTCATATGGAGTCTTATTTTTAAGAGCATGAGATGGACACCTTTTTTTGACATAAACTGCACACAGAACCGCATCAGCCCAAAACATCAATTTAACATTCTTGAAAAGCATCATGGAACGAACCATATTTAGGAGTGTCATGTTCATTCGTTTAGCCACATTGTTTTGTTGGGGATTCTATGGAACTGTGGTTTGATGTTTGATCCCATGTTGGAAAAGGTAGCTTTTAAATTCATTAGAAATATATTCTCTTCCATTATCGGTGTGAAGAGAGCCAATATGAGACTGAGCTTCATTTTGAATCCATACATGAAAAATTTTAAATGTTTCAAAAGCTTGTGATTTATCTTTCAGCGAGTACACCCAACACATCCTGGTGTAATCATCAATAAAATACATGATGTATTTATTTCCATTTGCAGAAGGAACACGCATAGGTCCGCACAAATTAGAATGAATCAGTTCAAGTTTTCCACATGCTCTGGAAGTAGAATCATGAAATGGTTGTTTGTTATGCTTTCCAAGGATACAAGCATCACATTGTTTCAGTTTCCTAGGAATAGTAGGCAAACCAGAAACACCATTCTTTCTTAATAAACAAAGACTGTTGATATGACCAAATCTAGCATGCCTTAAAAGACTAGATGAAATTATACCTTCATCGTGATCAGAGAGGTATGCATCATTTTGTGTATGGGTAGATGTCCCATTCAGTTTCAACAATCTTCCATCTTCCATTCCGGTCATAACAAGCATGTTATCATAATCCTTTCGTATTTCAACTTTTCCACTGATTATATGAATGGAGTGGCCTTGTTGTCTATGTGCACAAGAGACAACAAACTCCTTTTCAGCTCAGGAAGATAGAGTAAATTGTGTAGAAGAAAATCTGGGAATCCAGGCAACTTGAGTCTGATGGTGCCCATTCCCGAGGGTTTGAGGCCGGACTTGTCTGCAAAATACCCTATGTCATCTACATTATCATTGAATTCTTCGAAAAATTCTCTTCGAAATATCATGTGAAAGGTTGCACCTATGTCAAGAAGTCATGCATATTTCCAAGGAGTATATGCAGTGTTAAATAAATCTTATGTTACTCCTATATTGTAATGAGCAACAATGTAATGGTAGATTCAGATGGATTACCTTTTGTTGGTTCTAAAGGTTTACCTTTTTCCTCTTTCTTATTATGGTTGTCTTCTTTGATCTTGTCCCATGGAACTCTGCAGTCATCTGCTTCATGTGACCCATTTTTTTTGCAATGGGTACAATTATGATTGGATCTATCACCTTGGTTTTGTCTACTTCCCCTACCTTTGAAACTCTTTCTTCCACGTCCTCCTCCTCTTTTGTTATTTTCTCCTCTGGAAGAATAATGTGGTTTACTCTTGTCTTTCTAGGTAAGGTAAACTGTCTCGCCAGTTGAAGGAGTTGACTTCTTTCCAAATGATTTATCATGTTCTACAACTTTCTCCACCAACTCGCCAAATGTGATGGATTTCATTTGACCACTTGCTTGCAGCGATTCCAGGTAGTGAGAATATGTAAGGTAGAGGGCCTTAATGAAGGTCGTGAGATTGAGGTCAATATTCAGTCCAGTTGTTTCAATGTCATGGATTATGGATTTGATTTCTGAAGCTAAATCCATAGGGTCATCATTCTTCAACTCTAGGTTGAAGAGCTTCAACATTAGTTGTATGAGTTCTAGTTCAAAATGTGTATCATATGAGTCATTCAATCTCTTCAAGGTGCCATAGGAATTACTAATAGAAGCAATATGATGGCTCACCTCCTCACTTACTGTGGTAGAGATCACAACATATGCCTTCTAGATTTTTTCTTCCCATATGACTCGTCTGCTACTAGGTCTTCTACTGTATTTGCTACTCTGCGTCTTTAATTTCGAGGCTGCTTCTTCTTCACTGATTTTGCTGCTATGAGGGATTACTGCTGCTTCGCAAATGCCTTTTCATAGTTTATTGAAGATCAGTGTGCTCTTGATATTCATATACCATTCTCTGTAGTTCTCCTTACCCATCAACACCACGCCGGCCATGGAGGTGAGAGAAAGCATTCTTTTGTCTTCACACACGTATCAAAGTAATGAAAATAAAATGATGCAACAATACAATGAAGTTGCACCTATAAAAATTAAAACTGGAACCAAGAGAGTTATCGAAGGCTCAACTAGTGAAGGAAACTATTCACAACCTTTTCACCAAATCTATATCAAGTCGAGGTGTCTAATTTCCATCTCTCGCAGCCTTTGCACCATAGATATCAGTTTGTTGTGGTCGCCACAATTCTCGAGGTGTCGGGTCGAGAGTTCTATTACTAGAGAGTGAGTATTCGTATGTGTATTCTTGCAATGAGAGAGTGTTGGACAAGCAGCGAAATGATGGAGCGCACTATTGTCGAGCAGCGCAGGTATGGAAATCGTTCTGGTGGAGCGCACTGTTGTCGAGCAGCACATGTAATGCTAATGCGAGGTCGTTGGGTTGCGAGAGTGATAGCAGCATTAGAGAACTCCCTCAGGTCAAGGGAGGCGTGCTCAAATCGAACCTCAACTAGAGTAAAGATTAAAAGTAAGTTGTAAATTCAGATCTCAGTGATGAAATCACTTTTGACAGACCAATTTAAAGGGTTTGTATACAGGGCATTATGTGGCTCTTAATAAAGATGAAACAAAACCTCATCGGGACTGAGACGACAAAGAGATGATTGTGAGTCGTTTCTGGTGTAATGGCAGCTTGAGAGGTAGCATACGCTGGTTATGTTTCTGGTATCGATGGAACACACAAAAAGAGGACGATCAATGATGGTATCGATGGGGGACGTGAGCGTTACCAGCTCAACTCTACATGGGACACGAGTAGAGGTGCTGGAGAGAGGCATTCAACCTGCTTAACGTGCGCAGAAGATGGACAAGTGTACTAGGGTTTGCTTTGCTGAGAATAAAGATAAAGAATAAACCAAAGTGCAGAGGGCAGATAGGCAGGTAGGCTAGCAGAGGCGTTTTAGCAGGCTGTGAAAACACCAGGGAATCTATTCATGGAGTTAACCGGGCTCTGATATGACTGAGACCGGAGCGGGCATAAATCATAACTCCACGGATGATGGTTATTGCATTAGCTTGTAATTTAATAAATATAAAATTGTGATTGTTGGTTTTTAGAAGCTGGCTTCCTATTACTTACTATTTTTCATATTTACAATTATTTACATAGGTAACCTAATCCCAATGATTACATGTCCAACACACACCAATTGGGTGTTTTAGTCTAAGTGTTTGACTAGTGTAATGCTTAGTCAACCACCTAGTCAATTGCATAGTCAACTCTCCTAATTGATTGTTGAGTAACTATCTTAGAATATCCATAAGTGTGATGAACTTACATGGCCTACTATTCTAATATCTCCATTAGCATAATTATCTAGAGATTCAAAAGGTGAAATCACTTTTGTATACCCCATAATTTTAGCTTTATGAATTCCAAGCATAGCCCAAAGTGTCACAAACTTAGCTTCCCATAGAGGATACCTAAAGATATCAATATCCCTACCATTATCCGACAATAAACAATATTTACAACATTATCATGTACTAAGTGTCTCAAATAATTTTAAGAATGTGTTTAATGTTTGTCTAGTGGCCACATTTACCATGGTAAGACTTGTCATTATGATAAGTCATTTTCTATACACAACCAGGCATTATTAGACTATGAGGCATATTATTCTTCATTAACTCACTAATTTTTAAAGTGGGTTTATCCCACATTAATCATGGGATATGATCTTCTATTCTCTAACTTATTTATAAAGTGAGTTTATTCCTCATTCATCATGGGATACAGTCTCATATCCATCTAACCTATATAATAGAGGTGAATGAAGCTCAATTGAAATGTGCTTGTGTGATGCTTGAGAGTTGTATAGATCCCATATGAACTCCATGGTAGTGTTCTCTAGCTAATGTAGTTAGGAGATTTTGAAGAATAGAGGGCATGCTTCCATGGATGTTTTTCCACCCTAGGGTTTTACCATGTAAATTTCTTGCCTCCTCTTTCTTGTTTGTTAGATCTATTTTATTTATTTAATGCTTTCCATGTGAGTTTAAATAGGATGTATAGAGCCTATTTCCTAGATATAACTTCTTGGATAAAATTCGTTATATTGATTTTTTTTGCATTAAATCTAAGTAGATCTATTCTATTCTTTAGATTTGCTAGTATATCACCTAGTATATTGATTTTTAAGCCCTACTTTTCATAGATTTGCAAATTGGATATAGACCACATTCTTGATTTAGATTCTCTCTATGTGTTTAACTAATGTGATTTCCAGTCTTTGTGTGTTCCCTTAGATTATGTTCACGTGGATTATATGGATCTTCTCTTCTGTACCTTTGGTTTTGGTTTTTCTTGATTCCCTATAGACTTTGAGAATGTTGATCTAGATATTAACTTAGGGTGTTTAAGATAGTGGGTAGTTTGTTGCATAATGAAGATCTTCCATATTATGATCTGAATTGAAGTGGAGCACAATGTTTTGTTTAAGATTAACATTCATAATTGAGTAAGGGAGATGGTTTATAGTGGCTCAAGTTTTGTGCAGAAGGAATAACTATATCCATTGGTTCCATCACAAATCTACACATGGAAAATTGCTTTAAATAATGCCACATTAAAATATTGCTAGTAGCCATGACAAGTGGTGGTTCAATTTTTTGCACAGTTATCAAAGAAGTGGTCTAGTGATCAAACACTGTAAGTAAAAATACTAGTACATATATTTTTATTTGACTTAGCCTATAGGGATTGGCATCTAGAAACCGAAGGTGATTTTTCAAGAACTAGATTTTGCAATCAAGGTGGTCACTTGCGGTGCAATTTTTTTGTTGAGTTTATTTTTCTATCTACTATATAGTGGTATAGTTCCTTTTTTACAACTCTTCCTTTTAGTCTATAAACATTTACAATTTTGTCAAACATGCAGGCCTCATCCTTGTTTCAAAAACTTCAAACTACCACAACTTTCTTATACTAAATTTTGAGCATTTTTTTTTTAAATTGCCTATTTTTTCACATAGAATCCATATTTACAGTCAAAGTTGAGTAATTTTTCATCCCTCTATCATTTGAATGTATAACATTATAATGAATTCCGAGGTGGTTCATGTTCCTAAATTAATTGGTTCTAACTAAACTATTTGGAAATGTAAGATGATTTATGTTTTTAGGGGAAATAATCTATGGTAGATTGCAGATTGTTAATGTAACATCAAAAAACCAACAAATGCAAAGGATGTGGCTGAATGGGAGAAAAATTGTGAACATGTAAGAGGCCTTATTGGTTAAACTGTATCTAAAAACTGATAGGCACACATTGAATCTGAAGATGATCTTGTAGAGGTATGGAATATTCCAATTGACAAAACTAATGACATTTTTTCCCTATTATCTAGAAAATAAAATGTGAAGTTTTCACGGTGAACCTTGCTAGTAGAAAATGAACACACAAAGCTTGCGAGAGAGAAGATAAGAGAGTAGAATGAAATAATTGTATTGATTATTGAGTAAAATGGTAAAATACACATGATATACTATACATGGCTAAGTGAAGTCACTATAGTAGTGATCTAGAGAGATATAGACATTCACTGACATAAATCGAAGTAATCTTCCACCTAGTCCTAGTTAATTGATCCATGCAATCATCATTAATTAAGTCACACGTGTGGAATTGAGAGAAACACATGCAATCACAAGATATGCTCCCTCTTGGCCACATGCATGAGATATGTGCACTCATTGTGAGGAAACCAAGGTGAACATGCAACTTTTGGTGATGAAACCGAGGTTTTCATGCATGTGTGACTTCCACTAGTATAACTGAGGTGTAACTGACTCTGAACTGGAGAGGGAAAGAACCCTAATTTGTATGAGCATATTCTCATTGTTATGGAAATATTCCCCTGCAGACAGGTGAACTTTCCCTTGGAGTATTGACCCTCATACCAAAACATAAACAATCATTTGGACACTACCATTCCTATAAACTCATTTTGCTTATCGAAAAAGAGAGGAGAAGATAAAGTAGGCTGTACTCTATTTATGACGTTTGTCCTAGTTGCTCCTATATATAAGATTGATCTAACTCCTGGCGCAAATCAATACTTGCAATGAATAACAAGAAACAATCGACTTCCTTCTACTATAATGGATTAGGCAAAGTAAATTCATCTATGCAAATCAAATTAAACATAGAAAAGCACATGAAACCACATACTTGAAGGAAATAGGCCAATCATATTAGATGAGAACTTCAAGAATAAACTTACAATATTCAGATGATGTTGCAACAACCTCTCCAAGTCCTCCTTGTCCAACCCTTGCTCGAAATATCCAAAATAAAAATAACAATGTTTTGCTAATTTTCTCATCCTTGTTTACCATGGGAATGCCTCCATTTATAGGATTTGACAGGCTCAACTTCCTTGGGTATATTTAGAACTAGTTGAGGATATGGCTCCAATAGTCGTGATATCTTCCTTGGATGCAACCCTAGAGTTACATTCGAGCCAAACCAACTTGATCCATCCATAGTTGTCTTTAGAAGAAAATGGGATTTCATCCAAGATTTCCTCAACCAACTCAGTGCTCCCTTAGAATGGGAAACAAAGTGCTACAACGCTCCCCCTGAGATGGAAAAGGAGATCTAGCGCTCCCTTTTTATGAGCAAGGGAGTGTTGTTCTTCCAAAAAGTTACCAAAATGAACAATACCCTAAACAAACATTTGTTCTGACTGTCAGATGATGAGGCTTCTTCTTCTAACATGTTTTAGGGGTTGTAGCAAGTGTTCTCATGGTGTCGTTCATGATGCGACACTTAGGAAATGAGAATGCGACACTTATGACACTTGAAACAAAAGTGCGACACTTATGACACTTACGACAATGAGAATGCGACACTGTCGAAGTGAGGAATTTTGATGTGTAACAGATTTCCCCCCAAAGTATGAAGTCAGAAAATGAATGTTTATGGCCGAAACACTTTGTATATTCTTCAAATCAAGGGTATGGATTTGGGGAACCTGGTAGAAGCTGCAAACAACCATCAAATAATGTTAATATGTGTTCCATTCCTGAGGCAAGCATACCTATTCTCAGACTACAAGTGACTCAAAGTATGGACACCAATAAATATAGTGTGGATCCATAATAATATTGATTAAGGAGATGGCCACCAAGGATACAATGTGGATCCATCCCTCTATGACCTGACTTGATCGTAGCCATGAAAGAATACATAGTGGAGCTACAATGTGATAAGAACATATCAACAGACCAATACAAAGTGGATCTATGTTAAAACATATATATCAGTCGAATAATATCTATCGTAACCTCGGTAAACTGTATATGCAGATGAATACTCAACCCAAGGTCTTCGTCCCAATCCTCTAACAATATGATTATGTCCATGTGAATATATGATTTGGTGTCGAACATGACATAAACCACTTGATTATCGGTCATTGAGGTATATCGTTAACAAGTGCAAGATAAATCATCATTGATGTCGATGACTTTCAAGGTACTTTTAAAGTACAATCCAACGAATGTGAAAAATGAGTTGAATTCGAACATTCGTGGAATCATTCGGTCAGGGGTCATTGATAAATACCCACTGCTGAATGCGAGGAGGCATGCCATTAAGGCATTCATGTCCCAAGGTAATGATGTGTTCCTAAGTCTATTTCCCAGATAATTTGTCGAAGTTGACAGGAAAAGACTCATCGAAGGAGGGCATTGATGTATCCCCCATCAGTCGACACAAAACTTGTAACAGGGAGGTGATAATATATAGTATATAAAAACAAATTGACGCATGTATGGGAACTAGTAAATTGGTGGATGGTTGACTTTTGAGGAAAAAAATTCCCTTGAACATCGAGGCACGATTTAAGACTTGGTAGCATAAACTCAAATTGGACCAAAACATAATGCAACGAGTGTTGAGGCATTCTTCAGATGGGTCAAAGTAATAGAAAGAATCATACGATTGGTTCAGTGTGGAGGTTTAATGGATTATCCAAGTGTATGGTAGAAGGTGAAAATAAGTGTCGTGTTCAAGGGTGACTGCAATAGCTGCCTAAATTTTTTTCAAGAAACTTGACCCACTTCCTTCAATTTTTCCCTCCATCCAGATAGATGAGTACCTCTTTTTTCTTTAACAAGCTCGAGGAGGATAGCACATGCTCGATATAACTCACCTTTGGTAAGTTCCTCTTCCTTTATTTAATGAATTGGAAGAAGTAAGGGTTCGTCCCCAGATGGGCCCTTCAATGTGTAATTTTTGTGAGTTCATATAAGGAAAACTCGATTGTTTTTCACGTTTAGGGAGTTTGAAAATAACTTAAAGAAAACTCTAGGGTTGTTCTTTTTCGTGATTTTTAGTCTCCAAGGTCTGAAAAATGTATAAAATGATACGACGAAGAACTCTTCTAGTCGAGATTGACTAGAGTGTTTCTTTTTTGTAGTTAGTCTGTTGGGACCAAAAAAGTGATAACGTACTTCCCAACAAACGTCTCTTCACAATTTGATGAGCACGAAGTATGAAAAAGTTTTCTCAAAGGTGTCACAAGGTCATCAAAACCTTTGCTTCTTAAATTTCTGCATAATCAAGTTGTTTTGGGAAAACGACATTAGTAGTTTCTTTAAAATGACAAAAAAATAAGAAAATAAACTTTATAAAGTGCGAAAAGGAGGAAAACATGACTAAATTTGGACATATTAAAAATCAAATAGGGAAAAAAGTCATTTTCACCTTTTGTTTTACTATTCTCCTTTTCCTTTTGAGTTTTTTCCCCCATTTGGAGTGATTTTCAAGCATTTATTGTGAGAGTTGCGGGTGACCATTTGCAAATCCATCTTGATCAGGTTGGTTCTCTGACTTTCCTCATTAATTTACATGTTTTTAATCTAATTTCAGCCTTTAATTTAAGAGCTTGGGCTCCTTGGATTGATTCTCTCTTAAGTCATTGAGGGGAGCACCGATTGAGATTTCAACGCCTTGGTATGTGCCTTTGGGGAGCGTTAGCGCTTTGTTATTGCCTTCTAAGGAGCACTAGGAGCAATTTTTTTTATCTTTTTATTTTTAGGCTAAGAAAAGGCAATTATTTTCTTTGAAAATTTAGCTAATGTGATTATTTTATGAATTTGCAGGTTTTTCAAATATCCAATCATGATTGAGTGGAAAGAACGAGAAAACAAGTTTGATGACATCGTTTCCTTACAATATCCTTAAGCAAGGGCAGCTCTGCGAAACCGTGGCTTGCTAAAATACTTCAAGCTACAAAATATGAGAAAAAATTTCTTCTGCTTGAGTATTTGATTGAGTTATGGGATAAAGATGAGAAAGTGTTTCAGATTGGGCCACACATGCTTGAAATTGACATGGATGACATGTATTTCCTAACAGGGCTCACGAGGAGGGGAGCACCTATTCTTTTTCCCGGACATCGGTCTACCCCACGACCGATAGAGGCATATGTTGCCCAATATTGTATACTAGGGTCACCCTTGCTAGGAGGAAGGATTGTCATTAAAGACATGATGGAATTATCTCTTCGATACATCCTCTTTGCTATCACAAAACTAGAAGTAAGTACTAGTTCCCATATTGCTTCTAAGTCCCATATATCTTATGCTATTCAATGTTTGGAGCCTAGGATTTTTAACTAGAGTGCAGGGTTTTTAAGGAACATTAAGGAGTAGATCTTCAAATGTCAAATAGGCAAGAAGAAACAGTTTGGGTATGGATCCTTCTTAGTTTCATTTTTCCTGGAGCAAGTTCCATAGATGAAACCGCAGGTTGCATTAATAGCATCCTGTGACTGAACCCCGTATGGAGTGGTGGACGAGTCTATCGCCTATATTGGGGAATGAACCCTCGACATTTCGATTTACTGCTGACTTCTTTGCATGGTGGAGGATTCATCTTGTGGTGGTAGATGATTTCCCATATGATGGGGTGGAATTCAGGAGCAGTGTCAATTTAGTGCTTCCCAAGGGTACACAATGGGATGTATCAGGTATGAAATATCATAACCTTGTAACAATAATTTTTTTTTATATGTTTTTGTTTGTATGACGAGGGATCTAATTCATTTCATTTCATCATGTAGAAAGAGGTGCGTCATGTCCAACAAAGATTCCAACACTAGGACGTCGCAAAGATGCTCAGGCAGCAACAGAGCTTGATATCAGAGTAGGAGGACTCCGAGAGGTGGAGAGGAACCTCCATGGTTTTAACATGGGTGTTCCTTCCATGAGGATAGGAGATGTACCCTTACATATCCAAAGACATACAGTTTGGGTACCTGTAGGTATTAGTCATTTTCTACGACGAGTGGTGAGAGAAGTCGTGTGCTATGTCGAGCACAATGTGGTGCAGGGGGGCGACTAGAGTCTCCAAACACTTTTAGTCTTTTATGATGATTCTATGGGAATAAGGGCCCATGTTTTTCCCTACTATGTAATTTTTTTGGACGATGCATTTTGACAAAAATTTCGCTATAAATCTTATATATAAACGAGTTTTGCGGTAACTACTTATATTGTAATTTTTTTATGTGATGTTTTTATTTATATGCTTTATGTCCCAAATGTTTATCTATGCGCAATGTACCAATCTAACTTATAATTTTCTAACGAATCCGTAATCGTATTGAATTCTCTTGATATATGTATATATTCTAGAAATTCAAAAGATCTTTCAAGATGACAAACCCTTATATGGAGACGTAGCAACACTGAATTACGAACAATGTATTCACGGTTTAGTTGACGAACCACGAGTTGAGAATCAATGTTGATAATCAATTGAGATATCCCTAGAGAAGAAAATTTGGTTAAAATTCCAATGACAACATGGTATTCTGCAACGTTATTGGTCGCAGATCCGAGGCAAATTCCTCGTGAACTCACTAACTCCCCAGAGTGGTAAATGACCCAAGCCACATAAGGGATATTCTAGGTATGTCGACTAGCACCATCCACAAACCCAAAATAGATGGGAAAGGATGATGTCATATGCGCATTCAATTAGAAAGAAAAGTATAAGGGGCTGGGGAAAAACTCATGCACGAAAAAGTAAAGACACACCATATCAAAAGCATATAGACAATAATGTACAAAGCACACATGTGAGATATTATATGCTTAATAATTCTTTAGGTAAAGCCCGTTCCGGGGCTCACTGAGAGATAATCCATTATAATCCACTAACTCATAGGCACCTCTGTGTAACACGTGTTTTACGATGTATGGCATGTGCCACATGGGTTCTAAATTTCCTACCCCTAGTTTGTTATGATATTGATCATAGACTAGGACCAAATATCCTTTTGCAAAAGCACGAGGTTGGATGGACTTATCATATTGAGTTTTGATGCATTTTTTTTATATGTCTCATTGATGAGAGCAACATCGCGGTGAGTTTCATCCATCTTGGTTAGATATAAAAATTGTTCCTCTTCAACATAAGTATGGGGTAGGAGTTCTACATTGAGTTTCAAAGAGGGAATCTCACATTCGATTGGTAATGCTGCTTCTAATCCATATACCAACTAGAAGGGTGTAAATCTAATGGCAGTTTTAACTGAAGTTCGATAAGCCCAAAGTGTGGAGAAGATTTTCAAATTCCAAGAGGTTTTGTTCACTTCCACCATGCGTTGAAGCATGGTTTTTAGTACTTTGTTTATGGTTTCAACTTGTCCATTTTCCCAAGGATAGTAAGGGGATGAATTTTCACGGAGAAAACCTAACTTGGTGCGCAATTCGCCCATCATATGGTTCTGGAAACGGGCTTCATGATCAATTATAATAGTTTGTGGGACAGTGAATCGGGCGATCATGTGATTGAACACAAAAGTGTTGCATTTTAGCCATCGTTAAGGAATGCAGGCATAGCCTCAACCCATTTAGTAAAATAATCGACAACAACAATAACATAATCGTTCCCCCCGGCTGAAGTAGGATTACATTGCATGAAATCAATACCCCATTTGGAAAAGGGTTCGATGGCGACAATTGGATGAAGTGGAGCAGGGTGGGTACGTGCTTTCTTCTAAAAGATATGACAATGTGGGAATTTTTTAACGTTCCCTATGCAATCTTTGAATATGGAAGGCCAAAAACACTCGAAACGCAATAGTTTTTTGGTTGTAGCCATCCCAAAAAGATGACCACCACAAGCTCCAAGGTGACAATAATTTAAAATTTGTTCAACCTCTTCATGGGTTAAGCAACTTCATAAAATAGTATCAATGCTACAACGGTACAAAGTGTCGCCAATGATAAGGTAGTAATTTGAATGGTGTCTAATGCGATGTCGTTCATCACGTGAAATTCCATGTTGAAAGCGTTGGGTCTTGTTGACAGGCGAAATTGACTGTCCGTCAACTGGGAGAGTGGATCCAGTCCGGGATTGTCTAATAACCCAAGCTGTTTGGGATAACCCAACCTGACGGGTTTAGCGGCTCCGTTAGCCGATCTAAGTCCTAAGAAAAAAAAAAGAAAAGTACTCTAAATTAACTAATCTAACTAAAAATAAGAATTAAAACAAACTAATAAACTAATCTAACTATTCTATATACAATCTACTATCTAATACTATGCTAACTCTAAGAAATCAACTATCTAACTATTAACAAAAATAAATCTTATTCACAAAATGTACAATATTAACAATTTATAGACTTGAATGAAAACCTGAAAAACTCATTTGCATTTTGTCCTAAGACAGTGAGAGATATTGTTTTTATTTTATTTTATAATTTTATGAAAAGAAATAAAACAAAAACTAACTAAACTAACAACTAATATACTAACTCTAACTACAAATCTAAACTACACATAAATCTAACTAAACTACTTAAACTATACTAACAAATAAACTATTAAATACTAAAAAACAAACTGACCTGAAGTAACGCTCCAGGTTTGTCCTGTGTGTAATGATTGTCTTAGCTGATCAGAGGGAAGAAACCCACACCGAATTCTTCAAGAACTTCTCGTAAAAGGAAAGCTGTAGTGCTCTTTAAATATGATTTCAGGACAAACAAGACATAAAAATTACAACAATCTTATGATTTATAAATCTTCACAGTTAGATAAACCTGTATGCAAAGATCTATACGAAATGATTCAATTAACGAAGAAGAGAAATCTGTGATTCATTAACTGAAACAAAGTAATTGCTGTACTTTTTAAATAATGAAAGAGATCAGATATGGATAACACATTAATCAAATCATATCATCCTGCAATAGATTATGATAGCTAAAGTAGTCTATAATCAACTGCAAACTGACATGCATAAACTTGAAACAAAAGTTTGATATGTTGAAAGCGAAAGTTGTAGCAAGACATCAACTCTTGTCTCAATTTGTATTAGAAATCCATAGCCTGGTTCTCCCACAAGTGAGGATTCCCCTTATTACAAAAAATAATAAGTATTTAAAGACCTTCCACAGGGTAAAACATCCCTGTGGAAGTTATCAAAACTGTTTACACAAATTTGAGAAAATATCCCAAGTTTCTATATCTAACTCAAACTAACAACTTAAAAATAAAACTATATCACACAAATATCTCCTAGATTGCCACAACATGTCCAATGCAATTCGAATGTACCTGCAAGAGGTAAAAAAAGGGCAAGTTAAGAAGATATTTTGTTAATGAAAATGATAAAAATCTAATTCTAAAGACTAGCTACATAATCTTACGATTCTGTAGCTGGTCTAAATCAAACACATAATCATATTAAAATCAATTCGAATTTTAAATAATTAAATTCAAACTATCAAAAGATATTTGATTGCTAAAAGCCTTATTCAAATCGACACTTGTATGCAAATTAATCAAACTAAATCAAATGATAACAGAGATGGATATGCTCTGTTTAATTCATTATCACCAAATCGGGTGTATAGAATCATATTGGATAACCGACAGTAATGAAATCGATTCATAGACCAATTGGAATCAAAACCAATAGTAGCTTCAACTATCCACAAGATCACTTCAAATCCAAACCAAATCGACAGTATCATTTCATCAAATTGATAGCGCTATATTAAACATGACAAATGATCCATGCTATTAGTGAATCAAATCACAACTGGTATACAAACGAAATCATAACAAAATTAATCAGTTGATAACAAGATCTATGAGACTCATCCAAATTATGTTATTGCCAATTGGGGAAAACAAAATCGATTGATAGTCAACGAAATCGTTATTTGAATTCATTTCAAAATGGAATATTAACTGAATCTTCTCATAAGAAATCAACAGAGATAACATATGTCGATCTGAGTTTAACAAACTCATTTTGAAAATTGAAATCAACAGAGCAACATCAAGTCTATTTTCGAAACGAATCCAACTCATAAAAACAATTGTGCTAACCCAAGATACGCAGCAATCCAATTGAAACAAGAGTGAATTGAACAGTTTGTGTTTGCTACAACCGTTATGAATCAACACGAATCCATGATTATAGCGAAAAGATCTTCGACACAGGTTAGATATAATCCAAATCCAAACGGAAATGTTGACAAAACAGAGTCATTTTTTTTTAAATTTAATAGACTAAATCGTAATTATCAAACCAATTCAATCTTATGAAATCGTTTCAAAAATCAAATCATAAAAACTAAATCAGGGTCGATGTGATCCAACCACAACGAAATCATATCAAATCAAAACATAGTCGTGCTCTAATTTTAGCATAAAAACCTCATGTTCAGGTTAGATACAAACAAAATCTAATCGAAAACAAACCATTAATTTCGTTAACTCAAACCAACAGATAAATGAATCAAACCCAGTGAAAAACCAATCAATTGCTAAAACTGGGCACGACCAAATCATGTAACTAAATCATAACTTCATATAATTTTAGCAAAACGAAAACAATGTACATGATCCACAACATAACCGTTTATGACAATCAAACCATGATAGATTCATTTCAAACAAGGAACATAGCTATTTGAAAACCAAAACGCGATTCATTATATTAATCCAAGCAATTCATATAACGGATTTGATATTGAAATTCATACCTGGATGATGAGCAGACAACTTGGTCATGACAGTTTGGAATTTACGAAGGCTGTAGTCGATTCGACATTCCTAAATACGATGGAACCAGTGGTTTTCTACTTGATATCATTAGCTTGAAGCTTATCCCTTTGGCTAGTCAACACTGTAACTTGATTTTTGAATGATTTGATTTTCGACTGTAATAAGGGGACGTCAGTATAGTAGCATTCCAACCACACATTACATTGGTCACATGATGACTGCCCGTGCTTCGAAATAACAGTTGAGGGTTTGGTTATATCACCGAGGGTTTCACTAGGTAGCTTGATCCCAGGGTAGCTAGGATTATTCTTTAAGCACGGGGGAAAATTAGAAACGAAGTCATAGGGTGGCTCGGAGCACAATCCATGGGAGTAAGGGTACTCACTAGCCAGGTAGCGCTCGATATCAGAGTCAGAATCTTCACTGAGGATTATAGGCTTCTGATCAACATTAGGTTTAGGTTTATTCCTAGAAAGTCTCGATATAAGTCGAGCATTCTTTTTACCTTTGCCGTCAACAGTAGGGTTTCCCTTGACCTTTTTGCTCACAGGATTTTTAACAACCTCTGTCTTGTCTATTACGATGTCAAGTAGATCAATATCAGGTTCAACCGAGGGTTTGGGAGAGGGAAGTAGGACATGGAAAGGCATGGGTGGCTCGACCTTAGTTTCACTAACCACAGGCTTGTCAATTTGGACAGGCTCTGTATCAACAAAACCATTTCGAGAGATAAAATTTTTCCAACTATCACCGTGAAGATTTAAGTGGTGAACAACGATGAGTCTAATTAGGCCGTGGTGGAACAAGCTACTATCGGCCTTCTCTCATTTAAACCTCTTATCCATTTTATAAAGGCTACCCTGGAAGTAAAATGGCATGTTCAATGGATAACCCATGAAATTCATTAACAATTGAAGGTGATAAAGAAAAACCAGTCCATACCGATCCTCACAGGTCACGAATTGTTTAACCACTATCAAAAGATCATGCCACCTTGGTTTAAGCATGGAAATCGACATACCTCTGTCACAGGATGTAACCTTTCGTGAGATGAACAGTAGTGGCCATGGCACCTTCTCAACTTTATAGTTTTTAAACCATCGCTGGCCCATGGCTGCTAACCCTGTGGCAGAGCTAATGAACTCTTCATTGATTTCAAGATGAATGTCACCTATTTTGGCCCTACACCCATCAAAGGTCAGGGCGAATTGTTGTGCAACAAACATATTAAAACCCTCAAACCTTTGTAAAAATGTGAGCCAACCATTATCTTGTAAATATTTCCGGGCGTTATCGATCAATAGCAAGGCTTGACTACCGTTCGGCTCAATTCGCACCACCGGTGCCATGGAGAAGAGCACATGGTGAGCGATGTGAACGAGAAAGGGTTTGAATCATAGCATACACCAGAGCAGAGTATTCACAGTCTTACCCGATGCTAGCAGAGGTGAAACAGGGATAGGGGTAAGCATTAATGACATCGCGCGAAAGTGGTGGAGTTATTTCTGTCCATGCAGAATAGTCATTACCATGGTACAACTGTCGACACTTTCAACTATTCAAAACACAATGCATATGTGTTACAACTATGCCACTTCGATCAATCAATCGAAACCTTTGGTAAGTGGATAAACCATTCGCGCAATCAAAAGTTATGCCATAGTTTGAAAACCAAACACACAAATCAAAACCAATACCAAGCATTGCAATAAACGATTCACACCAAGGGTTTAAACCATAACACCAAAGCTTTTTCATATAATCAATATGCCAAGTGAATTGATCAAATAACATGTAGATCCAATTGCCAATGCATCACAACTCAATCACTCATGAAACAAAATTACATAATCAATCAAAGAATGTCAAATGAGTACAGATCAAAGGGGTTTTGCCAACTGCATAATGATAAGTAAAATGTAAACGCAATGGGCATATCGACAAGAATGATAACGACAATTCAGTGAAGATTTTAATGCGACTTCGAAAGACCAAGTTTTCATGCTTACAGTCGTGAAAACAAGAACGAAAGTAAGTGTGTAATAGCGCAAAAATAAAAGTGTCGTTTATTTGAGAATTGCGACGAAAAATTACAGTTTGCAAAACATTGGTGTAGGCAGCTTATAAGGACAGTAGAAAAATGTTAATTGGTTGCCAACAATGGTGACACACTGGTAGAAGTAGTTATCTCTTCCAAAAGAACAAATTCAGATTAGGACAACAAAGATAATTCTAACTCAAAAAATAACAAGAAGAAAATCGTATAAACATCATCATTAACCAACTATTCCAGCAGTGTTTTAAAAGATGAAAACAGATAACAGTCTTAAGACCAGCGAGTCACGATATTAAAAATAAAATCTCCGATATTGTTGACAGAGCCACTGCTGCCAGCAGGCGTCCATAGCCTCGACAGGGTTGCCAAACCCACTCTGACATCTGTATCCTGCCAAGAAGTTCTAGATCAGAATAAAGGACATTTTATGGTTAAGAGGTTTCTTATTTGCAAATTTTCATACACCCGACATTGCTTCGCTGCCAGCGGGCTTGTTCAGTACCCTGACGAAGTTGTCTTGGCGTCATGCATGCATTTACCCACTACCAGCAGACCTGTTTAGCATCCTGGCGGGTTTACAAGCACTTCCCACAGCTCTTATTAATAATTTATTTTGTTTTATTTTTTTTCAAAGATATATAGTTGAGTGGGGTGACACTGAAAATCATGATATTTTAACACATTTTTTTAGACCTCATCAGAATTTTTAGAACTTTCCTTTATTAAGATCCAGAGATGTTTCATTTACAAAAACAACTTCCTAAGGCAGGGAGACATCTTTTGAGTCATTCCCTTAAGGAATAGGGACAACGTAAAAAGATAATAGATGATCATGACAAGCTTTACTCAGAGATCGAAATCAGTCAACTTCTTTCAAACAACAGACTTTTTGCCAACATAGATATAAATTTCAGAAATATACCATTGATGTTTATACAATTTTCTCAGCAGTTATTTCAGCGAAGGAATTTTCTGTTTTCTTTGTCCGAATAGATCAGTACACAGGTATGTGTATTTAAAAAAACACAAGCTGATAAACTCAAAGGGAAGATCAAAAACAAAAAACAAACGAAAAAGAAAACAGAAGAAAAATATGTACATAATATACAAGGGTTATCATCAAGCAAAGTATCTTTTCAAGGCTTGGCCATTCACCGGATAGGTGTTAGGCTGCCCTTCTAGATTTTGCAATCGAAAAGAACTGGGACCCAACTTTTCAGCAATTAAAAACGGTCCAAGCCACAAGTTTTGAAATTTCGTGTGCTCTCCCTTTCCCTCATGCGGTTTGTCCCATTTGAAGACGAGATCACCTACTTCGAAATTCCTATCAGAAGCAGAGTTAGAATCGAACCAACTTTTAACCAATAGTTGATGCTGATCTAACTTACGTTTAGCTTGGGCTCTTACCTCTTCTAGCTTTATCAAAGCGTTAATTCAGTTTTCCAAAGGGGGGCAATCTTCTTCTTGGATTTTATGTGACAACTGTAGCGAAGGAAGAAGAATGTGAGGTGGCATAATTGCTTCTCTGCCATAAATGAGAAAAAAGAGGGAGTTACCCACAACATCTTTTGGTGTTACTCTATCAACCCATAGCACGTTTAACAGTGCATTGTGCCAATTCTTGTGATTTTCAACCACCGTTTTCTTGATGATTTTAATCAAGTTCTTGTTTGTTGATTCTGCTAATCCGTTGCCCTGCGGGTAATAGCTAGTAGAATACTTCAATTTAATTCCTTTTTCCAAAGCGAACTCACTCATCTCAAGAGAGGAAAAGTAAGAAGCGTTATCGAATACTAAATAGTCAGGGATACCAAAACGAGTGATAATATACGAATTTAGAAAGGCAATGACCTGACTGGTGTTGACAATTCTTAACGCGGCAGCTTCAGACCATCGGGTAAAATAATCTGTGCTTGTCACAATAAACTTGTGCTGTTGTGAGGACGGGGGTTGATTGGACCTATGATATCAAGGCCCCACTTCTGAAAAGGAGAGTCTACTGAAACGGGCTGCAAAGGAAAGGTTGGTTTTTGTAACTGCCCTGATGCTTTCTGACAAATGATACATTTACGACACAAGGCATGGGCATCTCTAAAAAGCATGGGACAGTAATAACCAACTCTTAAAACCTTATGGGCAGTGGTGTCACCACCAAAATGACCACCAGCTTCTCCTTCATGCAACTCTAGCAAGACTTTTTCTGCTTCGTCTTTTTCAAGACAATGCATCAGTACGCTGTCAAAACTTTGACGAAATAGGATACCATTAACCAGATGAAAGGAGGAAAAATTTAATCTCAACGCTCTTATTTTAGCGGGATCCAAGTGACGGGGGGATGACCCATGTTTAAGATAGAATCTTATATCGTCATACCAAGGACTGACAGGGTTTTGTGCGCAACATATTAGATTTTGATCATGTTGTCCTAGGTTTGATGTATCGCTTTCTTCTTGCTGTCCTACTGCTGAATCAACAACTAACTTGCATAACCCTTGGCCTCTCACTATCTGAGCTGGGGTGATTTCTAAGTCATACTAATGCAAGGAGGTGACCCAATTAGCCCTCTTTTCACCTAGTTCCTTCTCCACTAACAGGTTCCTGACGGCTGGGTAGGGGACAATGACTTTCGTCCTTGACTTCAAAAGATAGGACCGGAAGTGCTTGACTGCTTTGAAAACAACGTAGGCTTGTCGATCTACTGCTGGGTTATTAAGTTCAGCGCTTTTGAAAGCAGATCTCATAAAGGCAATGGGTACTTCATTGTTTTCGGCATTCTTTTGGGTTAGGATGACGACATAGGAACGGTCAGAAGCAAAAGTGTAGAGTGTAAAGTCTTGAGAAAAATTGGGGCTCATAAGCGATGGGGCGTCTATTATGGCCTTCTTTATTGCATTAAAAGCTTGATTTTCTAGGGGTCCCCAGTGATATTGGGTGTCTTTCTTAATTAGGTTCTGTAAGGGTCTAACCATTTCAGAGAAGATGGGGACAACTCTTCTCACAAAATTAATCTGGCCTAAGAAAGACTGCATAGATTTTTTGGATGTAGGAGGGGGAAGTTTCACGATGACTTGAGTCCTTTTGGGGTAGATAATCATCCCTTCGCTTGACACAATAAATCCCAAGAGTTTACCCTGTTCTACCGCAAAGATGGATTTTTTAGGATTTAAGGAGATGCCATATTTACGACATCGTTGTAGAACGGCTCGTAAGTGAGCTAGATGATCGTTTTTGTTTTTAGAAAATACAGTCACATCATCTAAGTAAACTACGATGGACTGATTGATTAGGCCTCGGAAAGCAATGTCCATTGCTCTCTGAAAAGTGGCACCGACATTAATTAATCCAAAGGGCATTTTTCGATAAGCATAAGTGACCCATGGGGTACGGAAGGTAGTTTTAAGTTGGTCTGGTGGAGACATCAACACTTGGTTGTATCTAGAGAAACCATCCAGTAAGGATATCCTCTCAGAACCAGATACCTGTTGAAGGATTTGTTCCATGGGTGGGACATGATAGTTATCTTTATCAAACTCTCTATTAAGGTTTCGGAAATCGACGCAGAGTCGAATTTCCCCACTTTTCTTCCGTACCGGGACAAGATTAGAAACCCATTGAGTGTGCCTAACAGGAAAAATTATCTTAGCATTTAGGAGCTTATTCAATTCTTTTTGAATGGTCGGTTCGAGCTTAGGGTGCATTTTCCTCAATTTTTGTTGAAAGGGTAAGGTTTGGGGCTTCATAGGAATGACATGCTATATGATGTCAGGGTTGAAAGTTTTGAGGTCGTCATACGTCCATGCAAAGACATCTTTAAATTCTTTGAACAATTTAATAAATGAATTTTTTTCTTGTTCATAACATCCTACCCCTAGATTAATGCACTATGGATTGTCCTTAGTTCCTAAGTTTACCTTTTCATAAGATAACGAGGAACTATTGGTTTTACAGTTGACCGACTTTTTAAATTTATCTTGAAGATCATAAAACTTCTCTAATCTAAATAACAGATTTAGGGATCGAGTTTACCATGCCTGATGAAGATTCAAGAGTTCTCGAATCTGGTATTACCGTGAAATCGCGCAAATTGTCATCGTGCGTGCGTTCGTCTATCACCGTGCCTTGAAAAGTTTCTTCCATGTGCAGAAAGTTAATAATCTGATGATCGTCGTCAAAGACTCTCCAGTTCGTGATGTTTTCGGGAACGGATGGACGGAACAACAACTCGACGGAGAATGCATCTGGGGACAAGCCTTCTATAGGAAGAAGTTGAGAGGCTACACTAGCTAATAGATCTACTTCAGAGTTATTCAATCTAGGAATAGAATTTATATTGAAAGAAGAAAATTTATTCATTAAATTCCATACCTTAGATTGGTAGCTTTTAAGATGCAGAGACAAACATTGGATAGAATCTCTTACCTATCTAACCACTATTTCAGAGTTGCCAAAGACGATCAAATTTTGAATGTTCATATCTAAAGATTTTCTGAGACCTTATAGTAAAGCCTCATATTCTGCAGTGTTATTAGTACATTCAAATTCTAACCTACATGCAATTAATGTTTTGTTACCTGCCGGATCGATAATAATGCAGCCTGCACCAGCTCCTTCTTTGGACTTTGACCTGTCAAAATACAGAGACCAAATTTGATTTCCATCGGGTACATGAGACCGTTGCGTGGAAGCTGTCGGCTGCATATATGCTATAATCTCAGACTTCTGTTCTGGATTGGTGATAGCTGAAGCCTCAACCATGAAATTGCCAAAGAAGGTGTCCATTCCTTGTACTTTGGGTGAATCATCATAAGGGGTAAATGGTTCGTTGGGATCATTTAAATCTGTGACCGTGAACTTAAGGTAGCGTTCACGATTTACCTTGATCTTGTTAGGCTTGCCGTTCTCCGGAAGCCATAGATGAGACCAATCTGTCGCGAAATAACCATGTAGTTGCTCTGACCAGTCCCTGCTTAAAACCAGACCATACACTTATGGAATATCCACAACAATAATATCAATGACTTGATGAACCTTGGGGTTAGACGATAATCTAATAAGCACATTATTTAGTTCACCTATAACTTTAACATTGGTCCGATCAAGTTGTATGATTTTTAAAGTGGAGGGTTCAACTTCAGCATTAATCTTTTGGCATACAGACCATGGCATCACATTGGATGATGCTCCTGAGTCTACCATACAATTGTGCACGTTTCTATTAAAGATTTCGAAAGTTAACAAAAATGGAGGTACATTTTTATGAGTACTAAGAGTGGTAGTTTGTGGCTTTTTACTCACGGTTTATAAAACTACTTTATCTACATTATTTACATTATTTACATTACTTACATTACCTACATGAAGGCTCCCTTTATCTTGAGAATCAGGATTGTTTTTAGTGGAAGTCTTATGGGGAACTTTGTTCTACACAACCTTGTTACTGCTTGAATTACCATTTTTGCCATTCTCTGAGATATTCTGTAACATTTTTTGTAGCAGAAATGAAAATTTCAATATCTCATAAACAAAAATGTTATCTCTCAACTTTTTAATATCTTCAACTAAATCATAATCTAAGTTGGGGTTCACATTGCTCTGTTTAGTCTCAGCTAGTTTAGATTGCTTTGGAGGCAAAGTTGTAGTGTTTTCGGAAGAAGGTTTGTTTGTTGTCTTACTCCTGGTATTATAGGGATGTACTGTCTCGAAGTTAGCTTGAAATATGCTATCCGAGAAGTGTCCAAAAATGTTTGGAGAAGACTCCTCTTCTTGAACTATCTCTTGGTCAACTACCTCCTCAGGAATCTTAGGAGGCATCAGGTTATCTTGGGCTTCTAGAATTGTTTGAAGGGCGCATTGCAAACTTTCTAGATTAAGGCCTTCGGTGGTTGGACTAGGTTGGTTGGTGGGAAAAGGCTTCCGAAACAGGGGTTTGTAAGGCCCTTTTCTCGAAGAAGCTTCTTCGGTCGTCCTTTTTAAGTCTATAACTTGATTTGACAGTTTTTGAACAACTTTAGTTAAGTTTTCTAAATCAAATCTTTCAGGTTGTGTTTTACTTTGAGTGGTTCTGGGGAGGATTTTGATCTTCTTTTTGGAAGAAGAACTAGTCTTTGTTTCGTTGTTAGTAGAATCTTTAAGACTAAGTATGTCTTTTTCAATCTGGCTGGCTTCCTCGAAGGCTTCTAACAACATGGCTTTCTTAGATCGTTTAACCCAAATAGCTATACTTTGATGCAAAGATTTAGTGTAGTTTGCTATTAT
Organism: Picea engelmannii; assembly: GCA_009831015.1. Classification (NCBI taxonomy): domain Eukaryota; kingdom Viridiplantae; phylum Streptophyta; class Pinopsida; order Pinales; family Pinaceae; genus Picea; species Picea engelmannii. The sequence goes on along the minus strand of ML777227.1, from coordinate 674,714 downwards.
AAGATTCTCGGCGGGCATGGAATCTGTAGGGATTCGGTTTTTAAGTGTTAAGAATCTTAGATTAAAGTCTTTAACTTTTTCTTTTGGGTTCATTCTTAAGTGAGAAAGATCCATGACTAGGACTTCCAGAGGCTTACCGTCTCCGAACTTTTCCAAAAAGCATGACTCAAACTTTTCCCAAGACACGATGGTATGGGGTTGCTGGGAAAAGTACCATGTGGATGCATTGCCCTTGAAAGTATAGTGGAACAACCTACAGACAACGTCTTCATGTTCGACATTGCAGAGTCTTATGGCTAACATAAATTTTTTAATGTGATCTTCAACGATCTGTTTTGAGTCAGGGTCAAACTTGGGAAGACATTTCTCCGGGTGTTTAGGTAAAGGATGCTGAGCTCTAGGTATAGCTACAGCATCCTGGTCAAGCCAAGGTCTAGTAGGGTTGTTTTAGTTTTCCATTGGTGTAGTGGGTGTGGAAGGCTGAGAAGGGGAACTACCTTTGTCAGAAGAATCTCCTCCAGAAGAGGAAGGAGATGATGGAGGTGGTGAAGGAGGTATCCCAGATCCTCCTGCAACAGGATTTAGGATTGGATCTGTAGGATTCACAGTGAGGTTTGTGCCTCCTAATTGTTCTTTGATATCAGAGAAGTCTAAAGGTTATTCCAATGGACAGTTAGGCTGCCTCAAATGGGCCAAGGCACTATGAGTTCTTATAAGAGATTGACAGACAATCTCTTGTATGTCACCACCTGTAGGATTAGGGGTTTCTGGCTCAACTGTGATCCATGGATCGTCGGTTGATGTAGTTGCTGTTTGAAGGGGAATATTATCATTTGAATGGCTTCTAGTCACTATAGGTGAGCGATTAGGTGGTGGATGAGTCTTGTGACCACCTCATGCCATTAATTAATTCCAGGCCCTCCTTCTAGCGCCATTTGTTGACGGGCGAAATTGACCGTCCGTCAACTGGGAGAGTGGATCCGATCCGGGGTTGTGTAATAACCCAAGCCGTTTGGGATAACCCACCCTGATGGGTTTAGCGGCTCCGTTAGCCGATCTAAGTCCTAAGAAAGCAAAAATAAAACTACTCTAAATTAACTAATCTAATTAAAAATAACAATTAAAACAAACTAATAAACTAATATAACTATTCTATATACAATCTACTATCTAATACTATGCTAACTCTAAGAAATCAACTATCTAACTATTAACAAAAATAAATCTTATTCACAAAATGTACAATATTAACAATTTACAGATTTGAATGAAAACCCGAAAAACTCATTTGCATTCTGTCCTAAGACAGTGAGAGCTATTGTTTTTATTTTATTTTATAATTTTATGAAAAGAAATAAAACAAAAACTAACTAAACTAACAACTAATATACTAACTCTAACTACAAATCTAAACTACACATAAATCTAACTAAACTACTTAAACTATACTAACAAATAAACTATTAAATACTAAAAAACAAACTGACATGAAGTAACGCTCCAGGTTTGTTCTGTATGTAATGATTGTCTTAGCTGATCGGAGGGAAGAAACCCGCACCGAATTCTTCAAGAACTTCTCGTAAATGGAAAGATGTAGTGCTCTTTAAATATGATTTCAGGACAAACAAGACATAAAAATTACAACAATCTTATGATTTATAAATCTTCACAGTTAGATAAACCTGTATGCAAAGATCTATACGAAATGATTCAATTAACGACGAAGAGAAATCTGTGATTCATTAACTAAAACAAAGTAATTGTTGTACTTTTTAAATAATGAAAGAGATCAGATATGGATAACACATTAATCAAATCATATCATCCTGCAATAGATTATGATAGCTAAAGTAGTCTATAATCAACTGCAAACTGACATGCATAAACTTGAAACAAAAGTTTGATATGTTGAAAGCGAAAGCTGTAGCAAGACATCAACTCTTGTCTCAGTTTGTATTAGAAATACATAGCCTGGTTCTCCCACAAGTGAGGATTCCCCTTATTACAAAAAATAATAAGTATTTAAAGACCTCCCACAGGGTAAAACATCCCTGTGGAAGTTATCAAAACTGTTTACACAAATCTGGGAAAATATCCCAAGTTTCTATATCTAACTCAAACTAACAACTTAAAAATAAAACTATATCACACAAATATCTCCTAGACTGCCACAACATGTCCAATGCAATTCGAATGTACCTGCAAGAGGTAAAAAAAGGGCAAGTTAAGAAGATATTTTGTTAATGAAAATGATAAAAATCTAATTCTAAAGACTAGCTACAAAATCTTACGATTCTGTAGCTGGTCTAAATAAAACACAGAATCGTATTAAAATCAATTCGAATTTTAAATAATTAAATTCAAAATATCAAAATATATTTGATTGCTAAAAGCCTTATTCAAATCGACACTTGTATGCAAATTAATCAAACTAAATCAAATGATAATAGAGATGGATATGCTCTATTTAATTCGTTATCACCAAATCGAGTGTACATAATCATATTGGATAACCGACAGTAATGAAATCGATTCATAGACCAATTGGAATCAGAACCAACAGTAGCTTCAGCTATCCACAAGATCACTTCGAATCCAAACCAAATCGACAATATCGTTTCCTCAAATTGATAGCGCTATATTAAACATGACCAATGATCCATGCTATTAGCGAATCAAATCACAATTGGTATACAAACGAAATCATAACATAATTAATCGGTTGATAACAGGATCTATGAGATTCATCCAAATTATGTTATTGCCAATTGGGGAAAACAAAATCGATTGACAGTCAACAAAATCGTTATTTGAATTCATTTCAAAATGGAATATTAACCGAATCTTCTCATAAGAATTCAATAGAGATAACATATGTTGATCTGAGTTTAACAAACTCATTTTGAAAATTGAAATCAACAGAGCAGCATCAAGCCTATTTTCGAAATGAATCCAACTCACAAAAACAATCGTGCTAACCCAAGATACGCAACAATCCAATCGAAACAAGAGCGAATCGAACAGTTTGTGTTTGCTACAACAGTTATGAATCAACATGAATCCATGATTATAGTGAAAAGATCTTCGACACAGGTCAGATATAATCCAAATCCAAATGGAAATGTTGACAAAACAAATTCGTTTTTTTTTTTTTAATTTAATAGACTAAATCGTAATTATCAAACCAATTCAATCCTATGAAATCGTTTCAAAAATCAAATCATAAAAACTAAATCAGGGTCGATGTGATCCAACCACAATGAAATCATATCAAATCAAAACATAGTCGTGCTCTAATTTTAGCATAAAAACCTCTTGTTCAGGTTAGATACAAACAAAATCTATTTGAAAACAAACCATTAATTTTGTTAACTCAAACCAATAGATAAACGAATCAAACCCAATGAAAAACCAATCAATTGCTAAAACTGGGCACGACTAAATCATGTAACTAAATCATAACTTCATTTAATTTTAGCAAAATGAAAACAATGTACAGGATCCACAACATAACCATTTATGACAATCAAACCATGACAGAGTCATTTCGAACAATAAACAGAGCTATTTGAAAACCAAAACGCGATTCATTATATTAATCCAAGCAATTCATATAACGCAGTTGATATTGAAATTCATACCTGGATGATGAGCATACAACTTGGTCATAACAGTTTGGAATTTACGAAGGCTGTAGCCAATTCGACATTCCTAAATACGATGGAACCAGTGGTTTTCTACTTGCTGTCATTAGCTTGAAGCTTATCCCTTTGGCTAGTCAACACTGTAACTTGATTTTCCAATGATTTGATTTTCGACTGTAATAAGGGGGCGTCAGTATAGTAGCGTTCCAACCACACATTACATTGGTCACATGATGACTTCCCGTGCTTCGAAATAACAATCGAGGGTTTGGTTAGATCACCGAGGGTTTCACTAGGTAGCTTGATCCCAGGGTAGCTAGGATTATTCTTTAAGCACGGGGGAAAATTAGAAACGAAGTCATAGGGTGGCTCGGAGCACAATCCATGGGAGTAAGGGTACTCACTAGCCAGGTAGCGTTCGATATCAGAGTCAGAATCTTTGCTGAGGATTATAGGCTTCTGATCAACATTAGGTTTAGGTTTATTCCTAGCAAGTCTCTATATAAGTCGAGCATTATTTTTACCTTTGCCGTCGACAGTAGGGTTTCCCTTGACCTTTTTTCTCACAGGCTTTTTAACAGCCTTTGTCTTGTCTATTACGATGTCGGGTAGATCGATATCAGGGTCGACCGAGGGTTTGGGAGAGGGAAGTAGAACATGGAAAGGCATGGGTGGCTCAACCTTAGTTTCACTAACCACAAGCTTGTCAATTTGGACAGGCTCTGTATCAGCAAAACCATTTCGAGAGATAAAAGCTTGCCAACTATCACCGTGAAGATTTAAGTGGTGAACAATGATGAGTCTGATTAGGCTGTGGTGGAACAAGCTACTATCGTCCTTCTCTCATTTAAACCTCTTAGCCATTTTATAAAGGCTACGCTGGAAGTAAAATGGCATGTTCAATGGATAACCCATGAAATTCATTAACAGTCGAAGGTGATAAAGAAAAACTAGTCCATACCGACCCTCACAAGTCACGAATTATTTAACCACTATCAAAAGATCATGCCACCTTGGTTTAAGCGTGGAAATCGGCATACCTCTGTCACAGGATGTAACCTTTCGTGAGACAAAAAGTAGTGGCCATGGCACCTCCTCAACTTTAGAGTTTTTAAACCATCGCTGGCCCACGGATGCTAACCCTGTGGCAGAGCTAATCAACTCTTCATTGATTTCAAGCTAAATGTCACCTATTTTGGCCCTACACCCATCAAAAGTCAGGGCGAACTGTTGTGCAACAAACATATTAAAACCCTCAAACCTCTGTACAAACGTGAGCCAACAATTATCTTGTAAATCTTTCCGGGCGTTATCGAACAATAGCAAGGCTTGACTACCGTTCGACTCAATTCGCACCACCAGTTCCATGGAGAAGAGCACACGGTGAGCGATGTGAACGAGCCAGGGTTTGAATCATAGCATACACCGGAGCAGAGTATTTACAGGCTTACCCGATGCTAGCAGAGGTGAAACAGGGACAGGGGTAAGCATTAATGACATCGTGCGAAGGTGGTGGAGCTATTTCTGTCCATGCAGAATAGTCATTACCATGGTACAACCGCCGACGCTTTCAACTATTCAAAACACAATGCATATGTTTTACAACTATGCCACTTCGATCAATCAATCGAAACCTTTGGTAAGTGGATAAACCATTCGTGCAATCAAAAGCTATGCCATAGTTTGAAAACCAAACACACAAATAGAAACCAATACCAAGCGTTGCAATAAACGATTCACACCAAGGGTTTAAACCATAACACCAAAGATTTTTCATATAATCAATATGCCAAGTGAATTGATCAAATAACATGTAGATCCAATTGCCAATGCATCACAACTCAATCACTCATGAAACAAAATTACATAATCAATCAAAGAATGTCAAATGAGTACAGGTCAAAGGGGTTTTGCCAATTGCATAATTATAAGTAAAATGTAAACGCAATGGGCATATCGACAAGAATGATAACGACAATTTAGTGAAGATTTTAATGCGACTTCGAAAGACCAAGTTTTCACACTTAAAGTCGTGAAAACAAGAACGAAGGTAAGTGTGTAATAGCGCAAAAATAAAAGTGTCGTTTATTTGAGAATTGCGACGAAAAATTACAATTTGCAAAACATTGGTGTAGGCAGCTTATAAGGACAGTAGAAAAATGTTAATTGGCTGCCAACAGGTCTGGAGATAGAGAAGAATGTCTCCATACCATGGATCAAAATTATTAATGAGGAATAGTGATTCATCAGGAAGGGAATCGTTGGGCTCAACATTCTCATAAGTATAGGGAAGATCACAAATTAATTCCACAAAAACCAACGATTTCTTAGCTTTGGATTTGGAAAACTCGAGATCGAATTCTTGGAGAATGACGATCCATTTGGAATATTTACCCCCAAGTAATTGACAATTCAATATGTGGTACATGGGGTTCGAGTCTACAATGACTGTGATAGTGCATAACATAATATAGTGGTGAAATATTTGGACAACAATAACTGTTGCCAAACCCAACTTTTCGACATGTGAATATCGAAGTTCGGCACCTGATAGACTCTTACTTAAATAGTAGATCACATGTTCGGTGTCGTCATCATCCGCTTGTACTAATACCATAGAAATAGTGGAAGTAGAGGCAACCAAATAAATGATGTAATCTTTTGAATAGTTGGGTTGATGCAAAAGCGATGTATTTGTGAAAGAATGCTTGAGATCATCAAATGAGCATCGATAATTTTTAGCCCATATGAAAGGGGCATCTTTCTACAACAATATCATGAATCCTTTAGTAATTTCGACATAATTTCATATAAAACAACGAAGAAATTTTGCCTTCCCTTGCAAAATTTGCAGTTGGGTAAGGTTGTTTGGAGGGGGTAAAGTGAGAATGGATTTGACTTTTAAGGGATACACCCTAATCCCATCTTTGGATACTATGAAGTCGAGGAGTCACCCATATTCAACAGTGAAAATGAATTTATGGGGGTACAAACGTATGTTGTAAAACCTGCATCTAAGAAAGATGTCCCTTAGATGACCAATGTGATCTCGTCGATGAGTCAAGTGAGATGAAAAGTCATCGGGATAAGGTTCAACGATATGTTTGATGTCGTGGAATGCATACGACATAGCCCATTGAAAATTGGCTCCAACATTTTTAAGGCCAAAAGGTAATTTCCGATAGCCAAAATTCCCCCACGGGCAGAGGAAGGTTGTTTTGTGTTGATCATCTGACAAAATGTCGATTTGGTTATATCTAGAAAATCCATCCATAAAGGAGAAAATAACGCTTCTGATGCAATTATCAATAATTTGGTTGATAAAGGGTGTAGGGTAATTGTTCTTTGGACAAGCCTTATTAAGATCTCGATAATCGACACAAACATGAATTGTAACTTGTTTCTTGGCGACTGGAATGATGTTGGAAACCCATTCGGTCAGAGGGACGGGATAAATAAAACTAGATTTTAATAATTTTTTGAATTCTTCCTTGATTGTCGCAGTTGTTTTGGGATGACCCGAGAGAAGTTTCTATCTCACTGGTTTGAATCCTGGGTAAGTTTTGATTTCATGCATAACGATTGAAGGATCGATCCCTGGCATTTATTCATAGCTCTAGGTGAATATGTCGCAAAATTATTTAAAAAAGGTGGTATAAGTTTCAACTTCTTCAGTTGAACAATTGGAACCTAGTTGTATGTTTTCTGCAATATCTTCTTTTATGGATACATCAACAGTAATCATGTGAGAGATATTTCCCAAATTCCCCTCAGAGATGGTATCCTGAGTGAGTATCGGAGATTGGGGAGAGTCAACGATATTGGTAGGAAAGATAGAGGAAATATGTTTCTTAATCTCTTCCAAACTGGGAAGAAAGGATGAACGGTGGTGGTGGTCATCCCATGGTGCCTCTTTGATACTAAGCATTTCCATAATAGATTCATCTAATGGAAAAATCTGTAGGACATAATCAAAAGTGAAGGATAGAGAATCTAACCAGGATGGTATCGAATATGAAGTAGATTCCAATAGATGTTTTTCATCCATTGAAGGAGAGGCAGATTGCATGGCATCGTATTTGGCCTCGACAGGACTAAGTGGCATAGTGTCACCTAGTGTAGCAAATTCTAAGGGACTAGGTACTATCCATGGATCAGATGATTTGAAGGATTGATGTACCATAGTCGAAATCATATTAACCATTTCAATGCATTGTGTTGTTGGAGGAAGAGGTGTAGGGAAAGTACCCATGAGCAAAGAATCTTTCAGAAGACCTACCTCAACACTTTATTAAGTAATTTTTGAGTCCCACAGAAATGGAATATTGTTGGTTGTTTGAGTGCGAGAATCATGGGTGCAATAATCTAACTAATAAATGGTCACAATTTTACCTTGATGAGGGAATTTGACACATCGAAAAACCGATGAAGTGACGACAGTCATAGCATAGAACCAACTTCTCCTTAGCAACAAGTTATAATTGAGGGGAGCATAGACTACTTCAACATCTACATGAACAGTTTTTCCTCCCAGTTGAACGGCTAAAGATTGTAATAATCCATGAGGTCGGAAACCTCTTCTATAAAATTCTCTTAACATGGTGGGAGATTGATTAAGATCAGGTTATTTAAGACCTTTCCAGCAAGCCAAGAACATGACACATGTGGAGTCCCCCTCATCCAAAATCATGCGATGAATATGTTGATTATGGAAAACGACGTCGATTTGGAAAGCAAGTTGGTGAGAGAGTCGTGATTTGAAATTATCCAGACTGAATGTGATATTATTGGATGAATCTGGATCTATAGATCTGATGGATGCCAAGAGAGTTATACGTTGGCTAGGACAGTGTTGTAGAACTTCGAGAGCTGACATACCGCAAGGTGCTTGAGACAAATATTCAACAATGTTGTATTTTTGAGAAACATGAGAATTGGGATTAAAGGTGGACTTTCAAATTGTTCTCTTGAGTGGGCATAGGATAGAGTCAAAACTTGGTTTCTCAATCTGTATTGGTCTAGACGGAGGGGGAACTAAAGTGGACGATGGATCCGGTGCAACTCCAGTAGTTACATTTTCCTTACTGGGTTTACCTGGTGCTGTGTCATATGTTGTTGTGCAAGTAGTCAAATATACCCCATTGAACATATAAATGTGTGCACTTGATGAATATTCCTCGTTAGTACTTCATGTTGGATGTGCAAGATGTTTTGCAACCAGTGACTGTTGTTGTGGAAAAGGATGTGTGAATACAACGGGTTGAGAATTTCCTTTAAAAAGTTTAGCAACTTTGTCTTGATGGGGATAGTCTTGTGTGTAGTTCTCTTCAACACAAATGAGACATGGAAATTTTGGTTTGCATTGCGGTTTATTTTCAGTAGAAGGTGGTTGTGTTTGTGTTTTTTCATTTTCGGTTTGATTATTTTTTTTCTTGGGTTTATTCTTAGTTTTATTTTACCCCCTTATTGTTGTGGAGAAGCAGATTGGACTGCATTGACTTTGGATATTTGAGTTGGGGTGGAATTTGATGAGAGTGGATTTTGCCCGGTAGATGGGGTAGTGATTGAATGATTGGTTGTGTCAGTCGACTATGAACCAGAGTGAGTTTTGACGGAACCGATAAATCCATCCTAATGAGAAGTGGAGGATGGTTTTGATGGATCGATTAATGTACGAGGAGCGTTTGGAATCAATTCATACAAAGTACCAGATTGGGAATAAACCAAATCCTGATACTGAACATGAAATGGCTTCCTCTTCTGTGACTACACCACCCATGGCTACATCTCAAGCAATAGGAGGTAATAGATATTTGGTGAACTATTCCTCCAACAATTGATCTGGAATGGTTGCTTTGATCAACCGTCGTCATCGTCTCCATTCATGATTATGATCAAAAATATGTACGGAGTTAGTATGAAAAAGGGAGGTCAAAATTTTTGTGCCGGTTTCATAACAGATAGGCAATTGGAAGTGGGTGAGAAAATCCATAGCAAGTGAATTACAATCTTGAAAAGTTTGGCGTTGTAACTCAATGTACCATTTAGCCACTGAATCCGTAAATCTACGCTGGAAAATATGTAAATGTATAGAATCATCCATGAGTGAATTTGATGAACACCACAGATGAAAATTCATAATGTGATTATTAGGATCTTCAGTAGGTTTTCCGTCAAATTTTGGAATTTAAAAAGGTAATTTGGCAGGAATGATTGGCCAAAAAGGGGAGTGTAATATGGGATCATTGGTTAATATTGACATATATGATAGATCTAAAGTGGATAAGAAAGGTAAATTTCGATTGGCTTGAGGATGATACTGGTGTGGCATAGGAACACCAGTAGGACCATAAACTGGTTTTGGTGGATAGTTGTATCCAGGAAGTCCTCCCATATGCTGTTGATTTTGACTAGCAAAAGTAGGACTCATTTGTTGAGGGATTTGCATAAAAGGAGAAGGGAAACCCATTTGTACCTGGGGAGGATAACCAGTGTAACCTAGGGGAGGATAGTTAGCTTGACTATTTTGAGGCGGATAACTAGTTTTCCCTTGGGGAGGGTAACTAGGTTGACCTTGAGGAAGGTAAGGAATTTTCCCTTCGAGAGGAAAATATGGTTGACCTTGAGGACCCCAAGTGGGATTCGGGACCCCTGGGAAGGGTTGTCCAGAATGTAATCCAGAAGGATTTGGATTTAATATTTATTCTTACAGGTTGGGGTTCGATGATCCTACTTGATGTGGCTGATGAAATCCTCCCTAGGATGGTCCCCAGGATTGTGACAGGTTTCTAGTAAATGAAGGTTCGAATTGTTCCCCTTCCATCGGTTGGGTAGAAACTGAGATTTCACTGGTAAAAGGGAGTTTCCTCCCAGTAGGGATTTTTCCACTGAGCGAGGTTTCCTCCCTAGTATGGATTTTTCCACTAAACGGGGGTTTCCCCCCAATAGGGATTTGTCCCGTAGTTGGGTTTTGTTGTATGGCAGGGTTTTGCATCCTTTGATGTGAAGGTGTCCCAACAGGGTTTTGTGGAGTATATGAAGTTATTGTTTGAAGAGGTATGGTGGGTGTAACTGTTAGGGTACTTTAAAAATGACTAGGTAACACGAATCCTATTTCACTTTTAACTTCTTTGGAAGTGGTAGAAGGATTGATTATTTGATTGACGAGATGGTCAATAGGCTGACCTGACGGTCCTGCAACTGCACTGATGGTGGTAGATGCATGTAGAGGGTCAAAGAGTGGTTGGCCAAAATTAATTTTTTCATAAATATCCCAACTTGATGGAGTTATCCATATAGAACGAATGGGAGTTTGTTGTGGATCTACCATCTTAGTAGAGTGGACATGGGTAGTGTATTCTTCATTGAAAGTTGGTTGTATTGGTTCCATTTCTAGTTGATCGTATGGACATGATGGTATGATAGGATAATCTTCTACTACAATGTTACCCGAGGATTCCATTCGGACAGGGAGTGGATCATAAGGAATTTCCAAAGTCAGGTTTATAGATAGTGTGGAACCTTCCTGAACCACAACTAAATATTTCTCAGGATTTTCTAGCAAAGGAGTTGTGACACTCCCCACGTATGAATGGTTTTCGACCTCTTTATGATAAGTGTCTTCAAGTGAGTTAGAAGGTTGCGGTTCATAGCCTTCTGGAGGAAAATATTTCATCCTATGTGATCTACGAAGAACTTTATCGGCCATAGTACCAATTTTAAGGACAACTAAAGTAAACAAACATCATGCGCTAAAAAATCTATAAAACCAACAAGCAAAACAATGTCTTCTCTCAATGAACGTACTAGTTGGTGATGAAATCCAACATCATGTGATCAAATTGAGAAGGGGCTTGGATATGAGCGAGTGGACTAGTTATGTTGGCAACTTTGTTAATAGACTTACACCTTGGTGCAATTTCCCTCAGGGTTTCACCTGTAGGTTACCCTCTAAGGAGCTTGAGAGAGCTTGACCAACATCTATTCCAAGTACAACAAAGACTTCCCTTCACCGTCACCATGTGTAAGGACCCTGAATATTATGTCCACTAAGCATACCAACTCGTAGTCAACCTCTAGGCTGCTACAACCAACAGTTGAGTCCGAACGTATGGGCAGGATATCAAGTCTGAAATTCTTCAAGAGAACTAAGGACAAATGGACCAAAAAACTCTAAAGGACCCCGAATGGATTCAGAATTCATGAAGCTCCATGAACAAATGAAAAAAATTGATCCTCAATAAGAACCCCCAATATACGATCGTACCACTACAATTGGTTTAGCCTTAGAGAGATAATCTTCATTGCTCTCCCGCACATGACCTCGTGTTTAACCCTTATGTGAGAGGGGGATCCCAACTATGCTTATATGAAGGTTGGATTTGCTCTCCCTATCATAAGATTATGAATTTGTCTTGAATTCTTTGGAGATTTATTCTCATAGCCTATTCCAAAGCTCTATTCCTAGTTTATTGTTGGTGTAAAGATCCAAGAAAATGAAAGTTTCTAGTAGAATTTTAACTAGTGTTTATTTTTCATGGTTGTTTGTTACACAAGGGTGAATGATAGTGAAACTGATGATGTTTGAGACTTTACTCCACAAAAAGGTACAAGGATTCTATGCAAAATTTCTTTTCAATGAAATTCTAGCTATGAGAAGGAGAAGAGTTTTTTTTTTGTCACTAAAAGAAACCCAAGAATACAAAATTTTATGCTATTTTGTTCTCAGACAAGAATTCATACAATTGCCAAAATATAAATAAGACCTTTTCAATATCTAAAACCAATGCATACAAATACTTCTTTGTTTGATTGTGAATGCAAATTAAGATGTTCGTTTAATGCTTAGTTATTTCACTAATAATGAAAAAGGTTCACTATCATGATTTGAAAAAGTAAGAAGCAATCAACATACAAACAAAGGCACTCTCAACAATAAACAAGAGACCAGAAGAAAAAACAACTACCAAACTATTCACTCAAAGAAAAACACTAAGAAGACAAAAGTCACATTTTATAGTCTTCGGGAATTGAGTAAGGGATCAAGGATAAAGAAAATAATAGATCTGTGATCAATTATATTCCCTATGAAAACCTCCAATCAATCAGATAATTGGGAAGAGTGGAAAAAAGAAACCTATTTTGAGAAAAAAACGGTCGATTTTGCAATAAGGAAACACAAACTCAATAAGGAATAAAAAGAATGAAAGTAGCAAGCTTGAGTCAAACAGAGAACAAGATTAGACAGAATAAAATCTGAGTTAGAGAAAGAGATCTAAAGACTATACCCAACAAGCAAGAAAGTCTGTAATTTCCCAAAGAAAGGAAAATCGACGCTCTAGTAACCAAAGAACCAGAGAATTGTAGTGCTCCCTAGTAGACTCTAGGGGAGCATTGATTAAGTAACAATGCTCCAAATGGAACTGTAGAGGGGAACTAGTTCTAGGGAAAGTTTGAGAAAAAGGCTCAAAAAACTCAGTAACTCAGGAAAATTCAATAAGAGACTCTGTGAGACATCTTAGCAAAGACAAAAGAGATGTAAAGACAAATTAAATCAACAAATAGGATATAAGGATAGAGAAAGGTCACGGACGAACCAAGGAAAGAAAAAACTGAAAATTTGTTCCCTAGTGGAGTCGCTAATTTCTATTATAGAAATATTCCCCTGTGGATAGGTGAACTTTCCCTTGGATTACTGACCCTCATACCAAGACATAAACAATCATTTGGACACCACCATTCCTATAAACTCATTTTTCTTATCGAAAAAGAGAGGAGAAGGTAAAGTAGGATGTACTCTATTTACGATGTTTTTCCTAGCTACTTCTATCCACAAGCTTGATCCAACTCCTGGCGCGAATCAATACCTCCAATGAACAACAAGAAACAAGCAACTTCCTTCTACTCTAATGGATTAGGCAAAGCAAACTCATCTATGAAAATCGAATTAAACATAGACAAGCACATGAAACCACATACTTGAAGGAAATAGTCCAAGTATATTAAATGAGGACTTCAAGAAGAAAATTGCAATCTTCATATGATGTTGCAACAATCTCTCCAAGTCCTCCTCGTCCAACCCTTGCTCAAAATATCCACAATCAAAATAACAATGCTTTGTCGATTTTCTCCTCCTTGTTTACCATGGGAATGCCTCCATTTATAGTTTTTGAGAGGCTCAACTTCCTTGGGTATATTTGGAATGAGTTGAGGATATGGATCCAATAGTTGTGATATCTTTCTTAGATGGATCCCTAGAGTTAGATTCAAGCCAAACCAACTCGATCCATCCATAACTGTGTTTAGAAGAAAATGGGATTTCTTCCAAGATTTCCTCAACCAACTCAGTGCTCCCTTAGAATGGGAAACAGAGTGCTACAACACCCCCCCTGAGATGGAAAAGGAGCGCTAGTGATCCTTGTGTATGAGAATGGGAGTGTTGTTCTTCCAAAAAGTTACCAAAATGAACAATTCCTTAGACAAACATTTGTTCCGACTGTCAGATGATGGGGCTTCTTCTTCTAACATGTTTTAGAGGTTGTAGAAAGTGTTTTCATGGTGTCGTTTGTGATGTGACACTTAGGAAAAGAGAATGTGACACTTGAGAAAAAAGTGATAACCTTACGACAATGAGAATGTGACACTGTCAAGTGAATAATTTTGATGTGTAACACTCATCTGTGGGAGCACCCTCAACACTCGACTATCAACCTTAGGAAAAGAATTACCTAGGAGAGTGTGTAATATCTCCAACACTCCCCCTAAACACTACTACGGTGTACATGGTGAATGGTTCCCGACAACCAAGGACATGTTAGGTGCCCATTGTACAATGCATATAAGAATGAAACACTCAAAAAATAGAGGAAATATGGAAAACCTCATGGGACCCCCCCCAACTCAAAGTACAATGCGTAAAAAAATAAAGAAGGAACAAAAGTAGTTGCTAGTAAATTTAGTCCTTCACTCTAAGACGATTGTGTAGGAAGTGGAACTTCTTCTCAATAAATGTTTTGGTGAATATGTCTGTAGTCTATTCAACGGATGGACAATACTACAAATTGATGATCCTGTCATTGTTGGGTATGTGTTATATTCTTTGCATATGTGTGTGTGGGCACGTCAGATTCGATAACTGCATCTGACGATCCCTCTAGTAGTGGTGTTTGTGTCGTGTGTGTTGGGAACTTCCTAGGGGGGTCCCAGGGGGGGGCAGGTACACCCCCTCCTGGTTATGTGCAGCGTTCGAGGCAACGACCTGAAATTGTTTTTTTGGGCGGTTTTTACTATGTTTAGCTGTTTTCTAAATTAATCTCGGATTAATGGATTAGGGTTTTGGTATCTATGGAATACCTAAAAAAATTGTATATATTGTATGGTGAATGGTGAAATTCGATATAATGAATATAAGAAAGGTTTTCCTTGGTTGAGGGTTTCTAGTATAAATCTCTGTGTACTATGTGAATGAGCCATTGATTAATTTTTGTTTTTCTTAAGAATCTTTATGCATTGCTTTACTTCACATGTTTCAAACTTACATGTGGTATCACAACTCGTTTTTGTCTTCAGAGGGATACCTTGTTGCTGAGGTTTTGGCTTGGTATTGATAGATCAAGTTTATCTTGGGTCTGTGATAAACCTGGGTTTAGTGGGATCTTTTGCAGTGGTGATTTGAGTGTAGAAAGAGGAATGGCGAGCTCTTCTAGAATCGAGATAGAGAAGTTCAATGATAAAAATGGAAGCTCAAGATGGAGGACCTTCTTGTAGATAAAGAATAATGGATCATTATAGATCCTGGTACACATGATACTGGTACACCGTCTACTAGTACATAGGCTACTGGTACACAACCTACTAGTACACAAACTACTAGTACACCACCTACTGGTATGTCGAAGGAAGATTGGGAGAAGTTGGACAGAAGAGAAAGGAGTACTATTCGAATCTGCTCGGTAGATTCGGTGTTGTTGAATTTCTCATGAGAATCTACAGCCAAGGAACTATGGGATAAGTTGGGGAATTTGTATCAATCAAAATCCCTAGTAAACAAGTTGTTTCTTTGAAAGAAGTTGTATCATCTTAGGATGGAAGATGGATATTCTGTGACAAAACATCTAAATGCCTTTAATACTCTGCTAAATCAACTTGTCTCTGTTAATATTACGATTGCAAAAGAAGATAAGTGTATTACTTTGTTATGTTCTTTTCCAAACTCTTGGGATAATATAGTTGTAGCAATAGCTATTACCACTCAATATACATTGAAGTATGAGGATGTAGTTGCATCCTTGTTATCTGAAGAGATGAGGAAGAAAAGCATGGATGGTCATAACACAGATGCTTTATTTGTAATAGGTCGTACCCAAGACAGGAATCCTGGTAAGTCTTCAAGGGGGAGATCTAAATCTACAGGTAGATCTAAGTCTCCAAGAAAATCTTTGAGGAAATGTTGGAAGTGTGGTAAAACAAGGCATTATAAGAAAGATTGCAAGTCTAAGAAGGTTGATAAACCAAATGGATCTGATAGTACCTCTTCCACAGAGGAAAAAACCTCCACTAAAGAAGGAGGTGATGTTTACCTGGCATCTACAGGTAAACATGAAGACCGTGAAGTATGGTTGATCGACTCAGGTGTGTCATACCATATGACTCCTCACAGGGAGTGGTTCTTTGAATATGAAAAATACGATGGTGGTGATCTATTCCTAGGAGATGACCCGACATCCAAAATCATGGGACGTGGAAGGGTTAAGTTGTTGCTAAAATATGGAAGGATTAGAACTCTCCCTGGGGTTCTGCACATTCCAAAACTAGCCAGGAGCCTAACATCTTTAAGCAATTTGGATGATGCAAGAGTGGATACTCTATTTGGAAAGAACACTTGCAATATGGTATAAGGAGAAATGGTGTTAATGAGGGGAGTTCAGTGTGGAACTCTATACAAGTTGTTGGGAAGCACTTATACTAATGGGTGTAACATTTTTTTGGTCCTTGAGCAGACAAATAAAGAAGACAAGACCAATATTGTCCCTGAAAAGAAGACCATGCTATGGCATCAAAGACTGGGGCATATTGGAGAAAAGGGCCTTTGAACACTACATGGTAAAGGTATGGTTGAAGGTATGTCTAATTTCACTTTGGATTTTGATTTCTATGAACATTGCATATATGGTAAACATAATCGATTAATATTCCCATCTGGTGCTACAAGAGCAAAGGGGATCTTAGAGTTGATACACAGTGACGTGTTTGAACCTGTTCCTGTTCCATACCTAGATAAATCTCTATATTATATTTCATTCACAGATGATTTCTCAAGGAACACATGGATTTATTTTCTTAGAAAGAAATCTGAGGTATTTGATAAATTTAAAGAGTTTAAGGCCCTGGTAGAAAATCAGACAGAAAATAAAATAAAGGTATTGAGAACAGATAATGGTGGAGAATTTTGCGGAAATGAATTCGAAGAATTCTGTAAGAAGTGTGGTATAGCAAGGCAGAATACTACACCATACAATCCTCAACATAATGGAGTTGCAGAAAGGATGAACATGACACTGATGGAAAAAGAAAGGAGCATGCTCAACGGTGTTGAGTTAGGACAAGAATTATGGGAAGAGGTAGTGGGTACAACATGTTACCTGGTCAATTGATCACCTTCATCAACGTTGGATGATACAACTCCACATGAAGTATGAACTGAAAAGAAACCTTCTCTTCAACATCTTAGAGTGTTTGATTGTGATGCTTATGTACATGTTCCAAGGGAAAATAGGAGTAAGATGGATAAAAAAGATGAAAAGTGTATCTTTATTGGTTATAAAGATGGTGTGAAAGGTTATAAGATTTGGAACCTAGAAACTAAGAAGACTGTTTACAGTCAGGATGTTGTTTTTAGAGAGGTAAAAGATGTGTCCAAACAAGAATTCCTACCAAGGCAAGATGAACCTTAGAAAATAGAGATAGAGTTGGATGATGCAAAATATGAATCATCTGAAGAAGATGAAGCAAAAGAAGAAGAAGAAGAAGAAACTCATACCCCAGTATTGAGGAGATCAGTGAGAGAAATAAGGCAACTAGAAAGGTATAGTCCACCTGATTTCCATTCCAATGTTGCTTTATCTATTACTGATGATGATCCAAGAACTGTCAGGGAAGCAGTGAATTCAGAGGATAGTAAACTATGGAAGAAGGATATGGTTGAAGAAATGGATGCCTTGGATAAGAATGAGGCATGGGATATAGTTGAGTTGCCAGCTGAAAGAAAATCTGTTGGTAGAAATTGGTTGTTTAAGAAGAATTTTAATGCAGAAGGAAAAGTGGAGAAGTACCAAGCTCGGTTAGTAGAAAAAGGTTATTCCCAAGTAGAGGGAATTGCCTTTGGTGAGATTTTTTCTTCTGTTGCTAAGTTAACTTCTATTAGATTTCTTTTATCTATTGCTAATGATTTTGATCTTGAAGTGGAACAAATGGATGTGAAGACAACATTCCTACATGGGGATCTGGAAGAATAAATCTACATGAACCAGGGAGAAGGATTTGTAGTGAAGGGAAAGAAATATTTGTTCTGTAAGCTAAAGAAGTCACTATAGGGTCTGAAGCAATCACCTAGGATGTGGTACCAAAATTTTGACACATACATCCTTGGATTGGGATTTGTGAGAAGCAGGGATGATCACTGTGTATATTCCAAGCAGGTTGGTAATCACTTCATTTATGTAGTGTTGTATATTGATGACATGTTGTTGGTAGGAAATAACATGGATGTTATCAAGGAGGTGAAATTGCAACTATCCTCCAAATTTGACATGAAGGATATCGATGCTGCTAACTTCATTCTGGGAATGGAAATTAAAAGAGATCATCTTGACATCATCAACACTCCCAGTACGATTAACAGTAACTGGTTGTTTTCCAACATGTTTGACAATGGTTGGAGGTTTCGATCCTTGCATATTTTTCTTCTTCTTATTCTTCCTTTTCTTCTTCTTCTTATTCACCGAGTTACTAGCTTCAGAAATTTCACTCGACGAAGAAGATGGAACGGAAGGCGACCTTGCAAGTGAAGAAGGTGAAGAAGACCTTACTGGTGAAGATGGTGAAGGATCAACATGAGGTTGATGTTCTTGGGGGGAAGTACTTATGACCGAAGTACTTACTGCATTCGGGATTACCTGAGTGGAAAACAACCATACCGGTAATCCAATAGTGAGACCTGGAAGGCTCAAAGTAGCGATGTGAGGAGGACCAATGTTTCCATAAGAAGGAAAAACAAAAGGTTCCCCTGGAGCAGAGGTTCCTTCATTGGTCATTTCAGGAACTGATGCCATTAAATAAATCCAACCTAGAGTCTGCTAGGGAAAACAAACAGCACATGCTAAAAATCTAGTAAGAAAGCAAGCAAACAAAACCTTCTCACAATGAACACACTAGTTGGTGATGAAATCCAACGTCGCGGGAACAAAGTAAGAAGGGGCTGAGATAGAGCAGGTGGAAAAGTTACGTTGACGACCTGCTTAACGGACTTACACCCTGGTGCAAGCT
>ML777227.1:613008-653846 GCA_009831015.1 Picea engelmannii | reverse complement strand
TCTCTGTTGTTCCTCGCTCTGTTCCGATGCTCTTGCATTGTTCCAATCACAACAACACAAACCAATCACAACAAAAGCATTAA
Source organism: Picea engelmannii (assembly GCA_009831015.1). Lineage (NCBI taxonomy): Eukaryota > Viridiplantae > Streptophyta > Pinopsida > Pinales > Pinaceae > Picea > Picea engelmannii. The sequence goes on along the minus strand of ML777227.1, from coordinate 653,763 downwards.
TCTATTCAATATTTAGTCTATACATGTGATCAAGGAATCATGTAATAAGATGACATCATCCTTATGGGAAAGGGACATATTCATGTATCATATTAACTGAAAGAGAAATATACAACCCGAGCCTTGATGTTGTAGATCTCCTTTCGATGGCTCCTAGCTTTGACACACACACTTGCTCAAGTATGAAGAAGTTGAAACACATATGATGACCTTGCTGTTGTCTTGCTGCTGTAGCTCCAACCCTTCACACAGGCTTGCACAAGTTCTCCAATCAATCTCTTGCTGATTCTTTTAGCTTCTTACTTCTTAACCCTTTCCATGAGTAATCTTCTCAATATATAGGAGAAGATTGATTAGTTACTTGGATAGGGAATAATCCCAAGATATCTGGAAAGCCAGTATTTTGCCAACCATTCGAACTCCAACTCATCCTTCTAGAAGATTCCTTCTAGAAGGATCGAGAATTTACTCATTTTCCTCTTTAGAAACAAGTTCTCACCCTGGCTTTGGACACAGTGCGAGAAGTTCGCAATCCAAACGAAAGCAACCTGCGAAAATGAAGCTTCTCACAGGATAGTATATATGCAGCCTGCGAACTTTTCCCAAAATATGATTTTTGAGGAAATGACAAATGTAACCTTCCTCTGGAAATTGTTCTTAATAAAGAGTTTGATCTTCCATTACCATGACATGATCATAATATCATATCGATAACCAAAAATGTGTATAACAGATCGTGCTAACATGAAACTCTAGTTGAATCAGAGAAAATAAGTTGAGACGATATTGCAGAGGTTTAATATGCATGGAAGTAAACCGGTCAAGGTTCCTATTCTTATAGGTGTAAAGTTATCTACAAATCAGTGTCCCAAGAAACAAGAAGAAGAAGAGGACATGTACCATGTTCTGTATGCCAGTGCAGTTGGCAGTTTGATGTATGCAATGGTCTATACTAGACCATACATTACACATGTAGTGGGAGTTTTGAGCAGGTATATGTCAAAACCAGGGAAGGAGCATTGGACAACAGTAAATAGGTTCTTTAGGTATTTGCGTGGCACTACCAATTATGGACTGTGCTATGAAGGAAGACTAGGATTGGACAAAGTGGTGGACATACATGGATTTGTTGATGAAAACTGGGCTAGAGATCTGGATCGCAGAAGATCTACAAGTGGGTATGTGTTTAACCTATTTGGAGGAGAAATCAATTGGATGAGGAAAAGATAGGCTATAGTGTCACTCTCAATTACATAAGTTGAATACATGGCAACCACTCATGCAAGAAAGGAAGCAATATGGTTATAGAGATTGTGTTCATGTATTGGGCTGGTACAACAAGAAGTGAGATTAGATTGTGACAGTCAGAGTGCAATATTCCTGGAAAATAACCCAGCTTATCATTTGAAGACAAAGCATATTGATGTTTAGTATCACTTTGTGAGAGACATGGTTGAGGAAAAGAAGGTGTTGCTGGAAAAGGTTGACACTTTGAAGAATGTTGCAGATTCATTAACAAAGTCTTTGAGCACATAACATTTCTCTTGGTGTAGAGTAACAATGGGCATTGTTGCCCTGGATTGTTGACTATATAATTCTGTGGACCCCTAGATGCAAAGAAAACAACAAGTGGGAGAATGTTGGGTATGTGTTATATTCTTTGCATGTGTGTGTGTGGGCACATCAGATTCGACAACTGCGTCTGATGATCCCTCTAGTAGTGGTGTTTGTGTCATGTGCATCGGGAACTTCCTAGGGTGGTCTCAAGGGGGGGGAAGGTATGCCCTCCACTGGTTACGTACAACGTTCAAGGCAACGTCCCGAAATTAATTTTTTTGGGTGGTTTTTGCTATTTTTACCAGTTTTCTAAATTAATCTCGGATTAACGGATTAGGGTTTTGGTATCTATGGAATACCTAAAAACATTTTAAATATTGTATGGTGAATGGTGAAATTTGATATAATGAATATAAGAAAGGTTTTCCCTGGTTGAGGGTTTTCGGTATAAATCTCTATGTACTATGTGAATGAACCATTGATTAATTTTTGTTTTGCTTAAGAATCTATATGCATTGCTTTACTTCACAGTTTTAAAACTTACAGTCATGCATCATCTCTATGATGTAATGCATATGGATCTCAATGTGTTTGGTCCATTTTTGTTACACTGAGACTCTACAACTTGATAGTACTTTGATTATCACACCAAATGACAATCGAATGGTGAAACTAGATGCCAAGCTCAGTAAGGAAGTTATGAATCCAAAGTGCCTGAATAATGACGTTGACTACTCCTCTGTACTTGACCTCTACTGATGATAGAACAATAGTTGACTATTTTTTTCTTTACCAACAAATGGGACTGGAACCAAAACTAAACACATACCTATACCTAGAAGTGGACTTGCAATATATACTATCTCCATCCCAATTAGAACGGTGAATCACATGAGATACAATACATAACCTACTTCATATTGGATCCCATAAACTATAGTACCCTGAACATATCTAAGGATGCACTTGGAAGCCTTCTAGTGTAGCTCATGTGGCTCCTGCATGTACCTAGAAACTGCCCCTAATTCATATGAGAGATCTGGCTGGGTGTGGGTGAGATAGAGAAGCCTCCCCACAAGCTGTCATTAGAACGTGTTTTCCACCAATGGTGTATCCTTTCCATCCTCAATATGTACCCCAGACAAAAAGGGTGTGGATGGAAACTTGCATTCGATCATGTGAAATCTAACCAATATATCATGGGCATACTTAGTTTGAGACAACTTGATTCTTGATGCATCGTGACTGATGTCAAGACCAAGGAAATGTTGATTTTATGGTATTTGCGAGAGGTATTAACCTCCATGTGTAACCTTTGAATAGAATAGAATGTTACAGAAGCAAGAGAAACCCTAAACAGATGTGTGAAAACCATAGAAGACATGTCAGATTAACATATATATAATATTAAGGTATTATCCTCCAGGAAGACAAGTCGACTTCATAGGAAAAAGATTAACAAATAATATAATTGCCAGAAATTCAGGTCAACCCAACCAGAAAATTCATTGGACATATTAATATAAATAGAGGATGTCTTGGTGATCCAGATGGATATTGGTGGCCACCCACCTATTCCAACTGGCTCCTCGTGTCCATTTTTGTTCAGCACGTATTTTTGTACTGCTTTATAATTGTGAGTTCTACACTTCTTGGGCTGTCTGAAGCCTCACACATTATCCAAGTGGATATAGTTGGCCTCTCTCCTAATCCAACTAGCCTATTATGCATGTTTTCATGTCAACACATCTTGCTAAACTTTCAGGGTTGTTTTGAGGCCCTAAACATTGTTTTTTTGGCTCCCCACAGTCAGACTATAGATAGAGTTGGAGTCTGATGGTGGAATGTGTAGTTCTCTGAAAGACCTTTCCAAAGGGCTATCACATGCCTAAAACAAATGTCATATGAATAAGTTATGACCATAGGAAGTTGAGGTACCAAATTACACCAACTTACTCATAGGGCCCACATGACTTTTGGCATTTCACCTTCCAGGGTTAGGTTTTTGGATGTCTAGGGTTTTAGCATTCATGAGTAATATGAAAAGGGCCTATGGAGCCTCATTGTAATCCATTCTTCTTAGACAGATGCACATAGCATCCACATATCTTCTCAGAGATAGATACCACCATTAGAGAAAGTTTCAGTTCTGCAGTTTTATAGTTTCATCCTATTTCATTATTTAATAGAAGATATTATTCACTGAATATTTGTGTTATTCTTCTTATCTTTGTGTTTATGGTATTCAGTCTATAATCAGTTCGTTTTGATCCTAAATCTAGATCAGTGGTATCAGAGTGGTCTACTCTTCATTAATTTTTCTTCGTGCATGTCCCCGAAAAGGTTTGGGTACAAAAAGTTGGGACTCAAACCAATCGAGCCATTACCAGATCGGTCGTGTCGAGCCCTGCAACAACCCATGGGAGATGAAAAGAAAGATGATGGAGTAGGAGATACTATTAAAATGTTGCTCGAGGAATTCCTCACATGAAAAAGGAATGAAATGATGGACAACTTCGCGTAGATCCTTTAACGATTGGCCACAGGAGAAGAATCTTCATCAGGTGACCATGCAACCCCCTTCAAGGTATAGGTAAATTTTGATATTCCATTATTTGAAGTACTGATAGATGCAGATGTTGTAGATAAATTGTTAAATCTGCTTGAAAGATATTTTTCGGTCCACAATGTTTTTGATCGGGAAAAGATCACTTTTGCACTCCTCAAGGTTGTTCCCCATGTTAAAGACTGGTGGGATACCTACTCTGAGAAAAGGGTCGTGGAGGAATTTGCAATTTTTGTGGTGGCCCCTACATGGGATTCCTTCCAGGATGCCATTAAAGAACAATACTACCCTATTGGAAGCTACGAGGACTAGTACACCAGATGGACCACCCTACATCAAGAAAGGGACCAGACAATACCAGAGTTCACCAATATTTTCCATACCCTCCACATCAAATTGGGTATCAAATATTCTGAGTGTCATCTGGTGCTCAAATACCACGGTTGTTTGCATAGATATATTCAAACAGAAATGGATTTCTTGGACATAGACTCATTGGGCACAACTTATGGATACATTGTCAATATCATGCAGAAATTTAAGTAGAAATGATGAGATTTTGGATCTGTAAACCCCTCATAATTGAAGTAGGGCAAAGGAAACCCCAACCCACATAGCAGGGGACCAAGTCACAGTGGTCGCCCTCAGGACAATCCATCCAAGCTGCAACACAAGAAGGGAAACAAGAAGGCAAATAAGGACATAGGAAAATGGTGTGAGTACCATAAAAGTCCTTGACACAACACCGATGAATGTCACTCCAAGAAGTCACTCATGGTCAAGTTGAAGGCTTCCGAGTCAGAGGTCGATTATGATCTGAGTCAAATCCTAAAGGAGGGAAGCAGACTATCGATGTTGAACCCAGTTCCACGATCACTACCACCAAATTCCAGCCAAGCGAACTAGAAGAACCAGAGGAAGGGGAACGCCTCTTTCACTCATAGATGTGGGTCAAGGGGGCTCCGATTCACTTCATTATCGAAAGAGGTAGTCAGAAGAACCTAATTTCAGTAGAGGTCATCAAGCAACTGAACCTACCAATGAAATCACACCCACAACCCTACACCATCGGTTGGCTTCATCAAGGAAGAGATCTCTGTGTCAACCAAGAGTGTTGTTTGTCCTATGACATCAAGCCTTTCAAAGATGAGGTATTGTGTGATATTTCTCCCCTTGAAGTTTGTGATGTTATTTTAGGAAAACCATATTTGTAGAAGAATCATGTTGTGTATGAGTCTAGACCCCACAGTGTTATTATTACTTTGGGTAGACAATTGTATAGGATCCCAGAGGTGGCACCACCTATTGTTATTTCTTTAATCTCTGCTAAGCAATGCAGTAAGGTCATTTCACAGACTAGGAAGTTCATCTTCTTTATGATTTGTGGTCATAGTAAGTAGAAGGTCATCGCCACATCTGTGGCCTCTACACAACACCTCTCTTTGTAGCAGAAGAAAGTGGAAGGGATCATGGAAGAATAAAAAGACATATTCATCTCACCTACAAGGGTACTGATACACTACCAAGTCATGCATCCAATTGATCTAACCCTCAACGCACCTCTACCTAATGGACCAGTCTATTAAAACTCATTGATGGAGAATGACGAAATCATGTGTCAGATCAAAGGGCTTCTTCAAAATGGGCGCATCAGACCCAAATCCTCCCCTTGCGGAAGCTCAATTGTACTGGTGCAAAATAAGGACGGGACTTGGCGAATCTGCATTGATTATAGAGCCTTGAAAATAATCATAGTCAGGAACCACTATCCCATTCCTAGGATTGATGACCTTCTTGAACAAATCAAGGGGGAAAATTTCTTTAGCAAGATTGACCTGAAGTATGGTTACCACCAGGTTCCCATCAAACCAATAGATGTCTGGAAGACTACCTTCAAGTCTAAGAAAGGTCTCTATGAATGGCTAGTCATTCCCTTTGGCTTAAAAAATGCACCAACCACTTTCATGAGGTTCATGGATGATGTATTGAGACCCTTTACCAACTCCTTTGTGGTAGTATATTTGGATGACATCCTCATCTTCAATAGAACGTGGGAGGAGCACGTGTAGCATATTCAATAGGTTTGAGCACTCTACGACAACATAATCTTTATGCCAACTTGGAAAAATGCTCTTTTAGCATGAACATGGTCCAATACTTGGGATACATTGTCGATGAGCATGGGGTACATGTTGATCCAGCTAAGATCCAAGTCATCCATGACTAGATAGCCCCGACCACATTGACCGAGCTTCAGAGCTTCTTAGGACTCGCCAATTTTTACCAATGGTTCATGTTTGGATTATCCCATACTGCCTGGGCCCTCAGCGAGGTGACCAAGGGTGGTGGTAGGTCCAAGTTAGTGTGGGGGAAGGAGGAACAATAGCATTCGAAGATATGAGACATAGTTTGTGCTCAGCTCCAGTAATCTCCTTGCCTAATATGCAACAACCATTTGAGATTAAGACTGATGCATCTGACTATGGTGTGGGCACAGTTCTCACTTAGCACGGGCATCTGGTGGCATACCATAGTGAGACACTGTTTGATACTATCTGTAAATACCCAACCTATGAAAATGAAATGTATTCCATTGTAAAATCCTATCGTCAATGGAAACATTACATTGTGGGGACAGAGATGATCATACACATTGATCACAAGCCTATGTAGTTCTACATAGGTGAAATTGTAGAACGACCGCCATCAGAAGTGGTCCACACACCTGCAGTAGTTCCATATCAATATCAAGTATAAGACATGTATCTCCAATCGTGTCACTGACTTCCTCACTCGACCTCCTGTGGCTGCACTTACCACTGTGCTCCATTCTCATGGACATGAAACATCAGAGCGTCCCCAACTTTATGAGCAAGATACAGACTTCACCACCACATATCAGCTCTTGGGTACATGCGCCACTGTCACTAATTTTCACATTCAGGATGAAGACTTATGCCACCTGGGCCATCTCTGTGTTCCTACAAGTGAGTGTACAAATATTATTTTGGAATCCCACTAGAGTCGAGTGGCAGGACATTTTGGCATAGAGAAAACTGTGGTCGTCCTTCAGAAACATTTTTATTGGCCAAATCTTAGACTGGACATCAACAAGTATATCAGATCTTTCACTTCTTGCACCATTACCAAGATGGCCATCACGAAGCAAGGATTATACACCCCTCTTCCTATTCTTGAAAAGCCATGGGAGTTCATCTCCATGGAATACATGTCTGGTTTGTCTTCCACCAAGCACGAAAATGACTATTTGTTTGTGGTCATTGATCTATTTTTGAAGATGGCCATCCTCACAGCTTGTAAGAAGACTGTCACAACGACCGATACTGCTAATATCTTCTTCAAACAATTTTGGGTTCACTTTGGGATACCACAGAACATCATCTTCGACCGAGATAGCAGGTTCCTCAACACCTTTTGGTCGAGTCTCTAGTCTCTATTGGACACCAAACTCACAAAATCCACTTCTTTCCACCCCCAAACCAATGGAAAAATTGAGGTCGTCAATCAGATGATTCTGCACATCCCGTACATGTACAATTCTAAGCATCCCCATACATGGCATGAAAGTCTCCCATATGTCCAACATAGTTATAATAGGGCTCTCCATATTTCCACCGGTCATAGCCCATTTCAGGTGGGTCTGGTATCCCAACCCTTGGGACCCATTAATGTTTCACTTCCTCTTGCCACCACACAGACAAACTCTTCCCCTGATCAGTCTGCAGTTGACAAAGCCACCAGATTCATTGAGCGGATTCAGCACATCCGCCAACAGGTCCAGGAGATTTTTCATAAATCCAATGCTAAGTACAAGCAACACCATGGTAAACACATGGTACCACACCAGTTTCAGGTTGGCAACAAAGTCTGGTTAAATTTTCAAAAGGAGCATCTCACCGAGCCCCATCAGAAGCTTCGACCACTTCGTTATGGGACTTACACTATCACCAAGGTTGTGGGTAGAAATACTTTTGAGATCAACACTCCACCCTTCCTTGGTCTGCATCCAGTTTTCAATGTGGACCTCCTTCGACCATATTTTCTATCATTATTGGACACCTCTGAGATCGTCGAACAACTGACACCAACATATCTCAACCCTGACTACATGGAACACGCATCCACCAATCAGATAGTGGACACACAGGTCAAGGGAACTCGCTAGCAATAGATCTAGATTTATCGGGTTGTCAGGGTAGGGAAATTCCTACACCAAGGAAAGTGGCTCACCCGAGGCCAAATCCAGTAGAAGTTTCCTCACCTGATGGGGGGACTAAACACAATTGAGACCATTTCTTCCTAAGGGGGGAGGATTGATCCAGATGGATATTGGTGGCCACCCACCTATTCCAACTGGCTCCTCATGTCCGTTTTTGTTAAACGTATCTTTTTATACTGCTTTATAATTGTGAGTTATACACTTCTGGGGTTGTCTGAAGCCTCACACATTCTCCAGGTGGATACAGGTGGCCTGTCGCCTAATCCAACTAGCCTATTTTGTATGTTTTCATGTCATCACATCTTGTTGTACTTTCAGGGATGTTTTGAGGCCCTAAAAATTGTTTTTTTGACTCTCCACAGTGAAACTGTAGACAAAGTTAGAGTCTGACGGCGGAATGTGTAGTTCTCTGAAAGACCTTTCCAAAAGGCTATCACACACCTAAAACAGAGGTCGTATGCAAAATTTATGACCCTAGGAAGTTGAGGTACCAAATTACACCAACTTACCCATAGGGACCACTTGACTTTTGGTGTTTCACCTTCTAGGGTTAGGTTTTTGGATGTCTAGGGTTTTGGCATTCATGAATAATATGAAAAGGGCCTATGGAGCCTCATTGTAATCCATTATGCTCAGATGGATGCGCGTAGCAGCCACATCTCTTCTCAGAGATAACTACCACCATTTGAGGAAGTTCCAGTTCTGCAGTTTTACAGTTTCATCCTATTTAATTATTTGATAGAAGATATTGTTCACTGAATATTTGTGTTATTCTTCATATCTATGTGTTTATGGTATTTAGTCTGTAATCATTTTTTTCTACTCCTAAATTTGGATCACTTGGCTCATTTGTTTGCTCACTTACTCTCACTCAGGAAACCAGAAACAATGTGCAAGTTTGGAGGAGGAGCAACAACAAATGCAATTGTATGGTTTTCTCTTGTTCATTCTTTTCGATACTTTATCTTGTGTGCTACTCTTGGAGGAGGTATGCTCTCTTGTTCATCTATTGGTTCTAGTGTGGCTTCCCAGAATCATTCTTTTTGTCAAAGATTAAGGTGATCAGGGGTGGATTTTGTGCCTAGGGATAGGTGACAATGGTGTAGCATTGTCTATGGTGAAATGAGCACATCCACATTATTCTAATAGGTTATGGACCCACACTACCTTCGGAATAGTCTAACCACTAGAAGGTAGATCGAGAGTTCCTTGTTAAGATCGTTGTAGCACCAGTTGTAGCTACAACTAGGGTTTCTGATTTTGCAGCTGCAAAAAACCCTAAACCTAAATTCTTGGTCAATCTCAGTGAAGAAAAAATGTCAAGTTTGAGTTTTTGGGTAAAATTCAAAGTCAAAGGTTGAATTTTGGTCAAAATTGATTTTTGTGGTCAAATTTGAAATTTCATGGTTTCTTTCTTGTTCTGATCATTGAACCTCTTTGATTTAGTTACTAACCTCTTCTTGTCAAGATGGTGTCTAGTTTCAGTTTAGAAGACAAGTTGAACGATACTGCAAATTTCAAAGGTATGCACTTGTATATTCTTTTCAAGTTATATCATCTAGAAAAGCATGAGTGTTTTTGTAGAGGATGTATAAGAGACCTTGTCCAAACAGTTATTTTGAATTCAATACATTCAAAGGAACAATTGCACCCTCCCTAACATTGAAGACTCCAGGTTTGATTATTTAAAAATTGATATGTCTCTAGTCGTTATGGAATTATTATGATCTTATGCTGCATCTTGATCTATTGAAGTTATGATCATTATACTAACCCTTTAATATTAGAGAGACACTTATTGATCTCCTCTCTAGTAAATATTCTTGTTCTTATGTAAATGATTATTGTTTATGAGATAAAGTTGATCTCCTCTAGGAGATGTTCTTGGTTACTAACCTAGACTCCAGGATGGATATCTTCCATGGAGGATGTTGTGGAGATTTTGTTGTTCTTGTTTCTTGTTCCAGACAGGTTATAAGAGATAAATTTGAGAGGGATTCAGACTCATAGGGACTCAATGATCAAGAATAATCCAACATAGTTTCATGACACTTTGCAGAATGCAAAGGGGCATGCAGTAGACATAAGCATGGTCTGAGGATTCTCTCAGATAGAGGGAGTTGATTTCAGAGTTTGAGATGAAGGATATTGAATAATATATTGGGATTGGAAGCGTGGTTGGCACTAGATGGGATATTCAGTGAGGAGACTGAAGAGGTTTAACATGATGGATAGGAAGTCCATGACCACACCTACGATGACACATCTGAGGAAGTTGTGTGACGGGATAAACATTTTATTTGTAGAGAGCACCTTGTGCTAGTATATGATTGAGCCATGATCGTATTATTTGGTTAAAGAACAACATGTAGGTACCTATGTTGTACATATAGATATGATTGATCTCCAATGATGAATTATGGATGCTGGGATATACAATTTTTGGATTGGAAGTGCAGAAGACAAATTTAGCACCTCAGGTGCTACTTCAGCTTGGGATCAAGAAGGATTTCCAGACAAGCAGGGAAGAATATATCTATAATACTCAATCATATATCATAGCCAATGACGCAAGATACAAAGCAGGGTGTATGTTTGAAGGATCTTGCAGGACTTCATCAGAGACATGGTGCAGGAAGGAGCAATGAGGCTCCATCACATATCCATATATGAGGAAATAGATAACATTTTCACTAACCCTCTGTCTGGAACAAGCTTGGCAAGAATGAAAATGTTTCCGTGGGGGAGTATTGATGATTACACCATCATTCTGATATTCCAATATTGACCAGACGGACTTTATCATGTGGGAATATGCCCAGATGTAATCTTTGATGGACTGAAGATTTGAGTTGTTGCTAGATCTCCAATGTGTGAATTACATCGGGCCTTGAAACTCTCACGAGTAGGTGAGTAGCCCCGATAATCATTGATATGACTCTATCTCCATAGTAACTGGGTTGTAGACTAAGGGAGATAGGGAACATATACATCTGGAGTAGATGTGCCTCGACGTAGTCTTCGATGGACTGAAGACTCGAGGTGATTGAGGTGAAATTTCACATGTCTAATAGCATCGAGATGAATGCATTCACAGAGTGACCCTATGAGAGGATAACCATAATATGTTTGTGGCTCTGTTGTGGTCATAATTCTTGTCATGGAATAAGAATGACTCGAGGTGCTAGACACACATGTCCGATAGAATCGAGATAAATGCATTCATGGAGTGATCCTATGAAAGGATCAACTATGAGGTGAATGTGGCTCCAATGAGGTCATGATTCTTGTCATGGGACAAGAGTGAACCAAGGTTCCAGAGACATGGTGGTGTATATGGATCATTAGTATAGCTAAATTATGCTCATGGATATTGTGATATTGTCTGTGACAGAAGAATACCAAGAAAAAGTACGATGATATGTTTTGATGATTGCTACCAAATGATGTTGATAGTAATGATGATACTTATGATGATTCTACATGTATAATGGTCTACAAGACTATGTGATTATTTCCCATGCCACGTGAAGATGGATGGATGTGTTTGAGACCATTAATACCTCGCTAGATAAGAGGGAGTGTTGATATTATGGTAGCTATGGGAGGTATTAACATCCATGTGTAACATTTAACTAGAATAGAATGTTCTGGAAGCAAGAGAAACCCTAAATAGATGTGTGAAAACCCTAGAATACATGTCGTCTCAACATATATATAATATGAAGGTATTATCCTCCAGGATGAAAAGTCGGCTTCATAGGAAAAGGATAAACAAAAAAATATAATTACCAAAAAGTCAGGTCGACCCAGCTAGAAAAGTCACTCAACAGATTAATATAAATATAGGACATATTGGCTCATTTTTTCACTCACTCACTCTCACTTTGGAAACTAGAAAAAGTGCACAAGTTTGGAGGAGGATAAGCATCATCTAAAGTTGTATAGTTTTCTCTTGTTCAGTCTTTCCGATACTTTCTCTTGTGTGCTACCCTTGGAGAAGGTGCGCTTTCTTGGTCATTTGTTGGTTTTGGTGTGGCTTCTCAGAATCATTATTTTTTTCAAAGGTTAAGGTGATCAGGGGTGGATTTTGTGCCTATGGATGGGTGACAATGGTGTAGCATTTTCTATGGTGAAACAAACACATCTACATTATTCTAACAATAAATAGTGCAGTGGATCCATGTCCATCATAGAGAACCTGTCGTGCATAATGTATTTGACCAAAAAAATTGTTGAGGTCGAATTGCCTATGATTAGGAGGTCATCAACATAGAGAACTAATATCAGTAAGGAGTCTAAGGTCCTCAGCATGTAGACATTCAGATCTAATTTTCATTTGAAAAAGTGTTGAGAGAGAAAGTAGGAATCCATCTTCACATACCATGCTCTAGGTGTCTTCTTGAGGCCATATATGGACTTCTTCAATCAACATACTAAGGATGAGTTCTGAATGAACCCTTGCAATTGATCCATGTAAATATCCTCTGAGAGATCCCTGTCAAGAAAATCATTCTTCACATAAAATGTATTTCTGGATGAGCCCTGTGTACATGGTTTTTGAAATGTCCAATGTTTCGAGTGGACACTCCACCCATCATTAGGGACATAAATCTCATATGGAGGAAACGAGTGCCTAGGTTTTGTATTTAAAGAATTGGAAAGGAATGTGATTGTTGAGTAAGAATTAGGTAAAGAGTTAAATAACAAAGTCAATATGGTTGTTGAATTTAAATAAAGAATAATATGGTCTTGAAGATTAATAAAATATTAATTATTGGAGCAAATAAATCAAGAGACTAAGTTAGCTGTTAAGAATAAAAGATATTATAAAAGAAGAGATGCAGTAAATATAAAAATAATATTAAAAATATTGGAGATAAAGAGGTAATGGAAAGCTTGAATTAGTCATACTAGGGTGTAAGAGTTGTCAATAATATATATTATTATAATATAATAATTAAATATTGACTAACATGAAGATAATTGAGGTAGGAAGATAATATTATATTAATATAAAATGATTTAGTTGAAGGTAATGAAAAAGAAATAAAATGCATGAACAAAGTAAAGAGGAATAATGTATAAGTTTAGATCAACTGAAGAGGAGGTTTTTAGTGTGAAGGAAGAATCTAGGAGATGGCTAGACAAGCTTGGATAAGGAAAACTAAAAATATATGAAAATAATATTATATATTATAATGTAAAATAACCAATGAGGACTCTAATGAGGTTAATGTAATTGAGGCAAGAGGAAAATAGTGGTAAGCTAATACTATGCTTATGAAATATAATAAAGTTAAAGAATTTTGAAATAAAGAGAATGATACAAGGAATTTTTTTTTGAAAACACCTAGAGTAATTAAAGAGAGAAAATAAGGCTTTTGCATGGTCAGAAAATTGAGACGAAAGAATCCAAGAGAATGCTCGGAAACAAAAAGTATAAAAAATATGATGGGGGAAGGGGGGTGAATGGAGGTACAGGAAAGGAAACTGCTTACTGATCAAGGTGGTGAATTAAGATTGTATCCATATTCTCGATTAAAGTTATTAGGATGTTTTCCTATTTCTAGAGCTTCCTGAATAAGCCAAGTGGAGTAGAAAGAGGTTGAGGCTAGAATTTTAGTTTGGTCAAAATGAGATGTTTAGAGTTGAAGGAGTGTTTGGAGATAACTGATTTGGTGGTTTAGTTGTGGGTCATATCAACTATATGTTCTTTGAGGCGGAATTTAAAATATCTGTCAGTTTTTCCTATGTAATATTTTCCATAGGAGCAAGAGATTTGGTAAACTCTCGGGCCCAACATTGGGTCATATTTGTCTTTAGCGGTTATAAAGAGTATTTAAGGGTTTTATAGGGTTTGAAAACACTTTTGATATTATTTTTAGCCAGGATTTTTTATATCAGGTCGGTGGTTCCATGGATGTAAGGCAAGGAGATGAGAGCACGAGGGGGGGAGGGGGAGGGATAATGGGGGAATTTGGTTTAGGTTTTTTTACATAGTAAAAGGCTCGGTTGATATGGGAGAGAGAGTAACCATTGGACATGAGGGTTTTGGTTAGGTGGGATTTTTCTTTAGAAAGAAATTGAGGGGTAGAAATGTGGAGGGCACGAGTAGCCAGGGTTTTAAGGAAAACAATTTTTTGGGTTGGATGGTGGTGGGAACTAGCGCTAATGTATCTATCTGTGTGGCTCTTCTTTCTATAAACATAGTGGGTAAGGGAGTCATCGGGAAGTCGAGAAATTAGGAAATCCAAGAAGGGGAGGGAGTTTTCCTTTTGGGTTTCCATAGTGAATTGGATGTGAGAGGAAAGGCTATTTAGGTGGTAAATAAAGGAGATAAGGTTGGAGTGGCTGATCCAAAAAGATATTTTAATGACTATGGTTGAGTTTTAAAACATGTGTTCATTTACCATTTAGGAATTTGGTGAAAGAGTAAAAATTAATGAAGAAACATGGCAGCCATAATAGAATATAAAGATCTAGAAATAAGCATAAAGGAACAACAAACCATAAACAACAAAGTTGATAACGAAGTTCGACAATCTTGCCTACATGTCCATGCTTTTGTCTCAGTGGGTGAGGCTTTCTTATTTATGTTCAAAGATTCAAAAGTACATCATAAAAGTGCCAAATGGATTACAAAATGAGCTATTTGTGTTCTGCTAGATCTCAAGAACCCATCAAAATTGACAACATTGAAAATGGATGAATGAAGCTCCCATAAATGGCCCACAAAGTTGCTCTCCTCAATGGATTCCCTACATAAAATGGATTTGCCTTAAAAATTCATCAACATTATATTGATATGAACCTCCTCCATGGCTTCAAGAACCTCTGGTTTATATAGACTTGAATTTGGCAACAAAATCCCAACTTTCCCCCAAGATGTGGCCTCAAAAAGGGCCCAAGATCCTCCAAAAATGACCAAAATCCTCTCAAATAGGCTTAAAATCAATAAAAAATCATACAATAATGTTTAAAACCCACTTTTGGCATAAATTGGGCATAGCCCCTTTTCTCGCGAGCCCCTAGTCACATGCACACTATCCAAGTGTCCCTGGTCTGGCATTGATTTGCCTTCCCCCTTAACTGTCGATCCTTGGTTTTATGTCCTTGGCCATGTGGCCACATTCCTTACCTTCCATGCATTCCATATCCGTTAGCCTTTGGTCTCAAATCTTGGTTATGCGCCCTGGTTGGCAGGCTACCCCGACTGACCAGGCGCTAACCCCTAACATTTGTGCCAACGTATAACCCCAGTGCCAATAGTGTTAAGGAATAGGCCATGGTCATAGGGTAGCGGTTGTATGGTGTGCATCGGGGGTTGGGGCTAAGCCCCAACTCTTTAATCTGCCCATTTTACATTACGGTAACTTTATATATAAAATTCATGCTATAGTTATCAAGCACCAATGTGGGTGGCATGGTAGCCCGACCCTGCCAAGTCACTCATCGCCCGGACCAGAGGTCATAGGTTCAACTCCCCAGGAGTCTATACCATTTTTCAACTGTTTACTAATGGAGGGGTGCCACGTGGAAGCCCAAGACTGGGCCACGTGGCACCATTACAGTTACCCACTAACTGACACATGTCCAAGCGTGATTCAACGACCTGCCAACCTATGTGTCTACCCAGTCAACATTCACTGTACCTGCCATGTCACTGTACGGTCATACGGCCTATACAGTCAACTTCCACATCAACACTGTACGAACTACACTATTATCAATTTTGCCTATTTGACAAAATGAACAGACCACAATATCTTTCGCATATGGTGTCTGTTTGAGCCCATTCAAGTTGCATTGGGTTCGTATTGACAAGGCCTATGCACACATGCATTTTGAATCCATTCTGAGCACTTTGACTTTTATGCCTTCCTAGACCCATTTTGGATCACACCTCCCCACTAAAGACCTTTTGGTCTTCCAAAAGGATACTAACCAGTCATCAAGTGTGGGATAGGACACCCCACTTGTTATTTGTCTTTAAACTCTATCCTATGCACCTGTCTCATCAAGATCAACTATAAAACAACCATGATAACTGACATCATATTGTTAGCCACTTGTACTCTATCACATCTTATTGAAGCCACTATCATCCATGTTGACAACATTACTAATGATAATATCATAAATATGACTACAAATGAGCTAATATGCTTGTAATATTTGCATGGCATTAGTTTATCTTGAAGCAAAGTATGATTGAACTTCCATTCTACAATCATCTCATGTTTTTGATTAAGATCAATTACTTGATTTGGAACAATTATAGGTGTGTTGCTTTCATGATCTACCTTTCTTAATTGTTCCATAGTTTGAAGAGATTGATTTTCTTTTAAGTGATGAGCATGTACACCATATTATTTGCCTGCTTTGATTAAGTGATATTGATTATGTTCCCCGTAGAAGATTGATTTGCGATCATACAAATAAGGATTGCCTAAGACCATTCCACATTCATTGAGTGGCACCACATCACATGTTACCTCATCCACAAACTTAGATGAAATTGCAAAATTTAATGTGCATTGCTTTGTTATGTGCAATTTATGATTGTTACTTATCCATTTAAGTGAGTAAGGCTTATGATGCATCTGAGTGTTTAATCCCAATTGTTTAGCCACTTCCTCTAAAATCAAGTTATATTGAGATCCACTATCTATCAATGTGTCGACTTTAGTATGTCTCATTATGACCCTTATAAGAAACAATTTACTTCTAGAATCAAATCCATCACCAATTTTACCTGCCAAACCAACTACTGAAACTTTAGATTCATCACATGAATCTGATCCCAAGTCTGTTAGTTGTGTTGTTGCTGTAACTGTTTACCTCCCTTTCCTTTCTTTGAACCACTTCGGTCTCTTCTCAGGATGCAATTTCCAACAGTGGTCCTCATCATGCCCTTATTTCTTGCAATGCTTGCAAGAGGGATTCTCTTCCTTTCTTGTCGCTGAATTTGCTTTCTTTCCATTCCACCTCTTTTTGTCCTCTTTCCTTGAAGACGATTCCCTTGATACACCAACTCTTGTTTTCCTTTCCTCAATGTATGTTGCTTGAAAAGAAACCTCATCAAGGTTAGTATTTCCAGACATAAATACAGTGTTACAAATATGTGTAGGTAAACCTCCTATATACTTCATAAGAGTTTCTTGGGTATGTAATGGAATGTCTAACATTAATTCCATTTTACGAAATCCATTTGTATATTCTTGCACTGTTTGTCCTTTTATTAGTTTAAGACCTTGCCATTCAATTAAATACTTCTCTTTATAACCCAAAGGATATAATTTTTTTCTAAGTGCATAAACAAAAACTTGCCATGATGGAAATACATTACCCACTTGTTGCGTTCCATTTTGCAACTTGCTTTGCCACCATATGAGTGTTGTGACTGCAATTCTAAGCAATGCCAACATGATTTGATTTTCCTCATCCTTGATTTGTTACACACTGAAATAAAACTCCATCTGTTTGACCCAGTTATCAAGCCTCTCTACATTGACTTCACCATCATACATGGGTAATTCAAATTTCACATCAAGATTAAGTAAAGGAATTTCATTTTTATGTTTATAGGAATGTTTTCTTGTCGTGGATTTGGAACTTGAACTTGAAGAAGAAGAAGTTGATGGAGAAGAAGGAGGTGAAGGAGGAGTTTAAGGAGGATCCTCTCCTTCTTCACTTTTGACATTTGAAGATTCACCTAGAATCGGTATCTTCCATTCCAATTAATCCTCATATAGAACCTTCATCATCTCCGACATGGCGAAGAAAGTTTTTCGAAACTCTTTCTCATCATGAGAAAGTCCCTCTTCTGATGCCATCTTCTCAATTTGAGATGTCCACCTTCTCGATCGAATATCAGGATCCTCTTTGACAAGATCGCATTCACCACGATTAAAATTTTCTCTGGTAATCATGCAAACTCAAAAACCAACCGTCAACTAGCTCTGATACCACTTGATCTGAAAAGATCTTTTAATGACTATGGTTGAGTTTTAAAACATGTGTTCATTTACCATTTAGGAATTTGATGAAAGAGGAAGAATTAATGAAGAAACATGGAAGCCATAATAGAATATATAGATCTTGAAACAAGCATAAACGGACAACAAAGTTGATAATGGAGTTCGGCGATCTCGCCTACATCTCTGGGCCTTTGTATTAGTGGGTGAGGCTTTCTTATTTATGTTCAAAGCTTAAAAAGTACATCATAAAATTTACAAATGGATTAAAAAATGATCTAGATGTGTTATTCTAGATCTCAAGAATCCATCAAAACTAACGACATTGAAAACAGATGAAAGAAGCTCCCAGAAATGGCCCGCAAAGTTGCTCTCCTCAATGGATTCCCTGCATAAAAGTGGATTTTACTTAACAATTCATCATCATTCTCTTGATATGAACCTCCTCCATGGATTCAAGAACCTCTGGTTTATATAGAATTGAAGTTGGTAACAAATCCCAACTCCCCCCCCCAAGATATGGCCTCAAAAAGGGCCCAAGATCCTCAAAATATGACCAAAATCCCCTCAAACAGGCTTAAAATCAATCAAAAATCATGTAATAATGTTTAAAACCCACTTTTGGCATAAATAGGGTGCAAACCCTTTTCTCGTGAGCCCCTGGTCACATGCGCATTGTCCAAGTGTCCCTGTTCTGGCGCTGATTTGTTGGCCCCCTTAACTGTTGACACCTGGTTTTATGTCCTTTTCCATGTGGCCGCACCCCTTACCTTCCACGTGCTCCATATCCATTAGCCTTTGGTATCATCTCCTGGTTACACACCCTGGTCGATGAGCTAGCCCGACCAACTGGGTGTTAACCCCTAACATTTGTGCCAACATATAACCCCCGTGCCAACAATATTAAGGAATAGGCCATGGTCATAGGGTAGCGGTTGTATGGTGTGCACTAGGGGTTGGGGCTAAGCCCTAGCTCTTTAATCCACCTATTTTACATTATGGTAACTATATATATATAATTTTTTCTATAGTTATCAAGCACCAATGTGGGAAGGCTAGTAGCCTGGCCCTGCCAAGTCACTCGCTACTTGGAATGGAGGTCACAGATTCAACTCCCCTGGATTTCATACCATTTTGCAATCGCCGACTAATAGACAGGTGCCACATGGCACCATTACACTTACCCAATAACTGTCGTGTGTCAGAGATTGATTCGACCACCTGCCAGCCTATGTGTCTACCCAATAACATCCACTGTACATGCCATGTCACTGTACGTTCGTATGACCTGTATAGTCATCTGCCACGTCAACACTGTATGGACTATACGAACTGAACAATCATGAATTTTGCATGTTTGACAAAATGAAAAGACCACGATATTTTTCACATACGGTGTCTGTTTGAGCCTGTTCAAGTTGCATTGGGTTCGAATCGATGAGGCTTACGCAAACGTCCGTTTTGAAGACATTATGAGAAATTTGATTTTTAGGCCTTCCTAGACCCTTTTTGGTTCCTAAATCCATTTTGGATCAGTGGCCATGAGGCCAAATGAAAAAAGTGTCATCTACAAACATAAAACAACATTTGGGTTTGAGGTGGAATTTATTTAAGGATAAGGATTCAAAATGTTCAATGAATATGTTAGCGACAACAGGTGATAAAGATGACCCCATGGTTGTACCTTCGATTTGTTCGTAGCACACCCTTTAAAGGTGAAGGAGGGAGAAAGACATATTTCAATGAGGTTTAAGGTTTCATGATCAACGAGTTTGGAAATCAACGTGAGGGATTCAAAGATAGGAATTTTGGTAAAAAGGGAGACAACATCAAAGCTGACCATAAGTTCGTGGTCATCTAGGTGAATTATTTTTGGTTTTTTTAATGAAGTCAGTGGAATCCTTAATAAATGAGTAGGTTTTATCGACAAAGGCTTGAATCTTGTCAGCAAGGAATCGAGAAAGGGCATGAGTGGGATCTCCATTGGTGTTTACAATAGGTTGGAGAGGGATGCCTTTTTTATGATTTTTAGGTTGACCATAGATCCTAGGGGTTTGGGGGTTGTGCGAAATTAGGTGCTTTTGGATGAGGGGGTCAAGAGAGGAAAATTTAATGGATTTGGTGACTTCATTGGTGATGGAATTAATAGGGTTTTTGGGGCAAATTTTTGTAAGTAGAGGAAGTGAGGAGGTTAAGTAGATTGTAATCATAGTCGGAAGTGTTCATAATAACTGGATCATTTCCTTTGTTGGATTTAAGGATAATGATGTTA
This sequence comes from Picea engelmannii, assembly GCA_009831015.1. NCBI lineage: Eukaryota > Viridiplantae > Streptophyta > Pinopsida > Pinales > Pinaceae > Picea > Picea engelmannii. Next base: position 633,148 of record ML777227.1, on the reverse strand, counting down.
GGGTTGTCATTAAGGTGACAAATGGCAAGAAGTTGTTCTCTAAATAAGTTGAGTTTAGGCGGTGATCCAAAAATGAAAGGTATTATAAACAAATTGACATTAACTTGATGCTCATGAATAATTAAAGAGTTCACCCATCATTAATCATGCTGCAAATAAGAGAAGATAACAGTAAGAAGAAAGAGAAATAGACACAAAGAACTTGTTAACAAAGTTCACCAATGTGTGGCTACATCTCTAAGTCTGCTTCCAAGTGGAGGACCTCTTTATTGATCTTTAATTCTCAAGTTCTCTTTAAAATTGTTCTTCGTTGTTACAAACAAGCTTCAGATCTGTTGTACAAGACCTCCTTGTGCAGATGCACACATGCCTCAACTATCTCCTCTCAAAACATAACTCAATGCCCCTCAAAACATGAGAAATGGGCCATTAGATCAAGTTGCTCTCACATTCCCCTGCAATACAAAATTACCCTCACAAGCTCAAAGGGCTTGGTTTATATAGTTTTTAGGCTCAGTTATGGAAGCCCAGCTTCCCACAAAGATATGGCCTCTTTTGGGAGTCAAATCCCCCTCCAAATGGCCAAGAAATCTCCAAAAAGTCCCAATCTGGGGAAAAACTATATTTAAAAATCCACTTTGATATAAAAATCAATTTAAGCCCCGTAAGGCTGGGTGCACACCCCTTTTGCAGAGTCGTATGGGCCATATGGCCAAGCGCCAACCCAAAATGGTGCTATGGGTTGGCCCCTCCTCCGTTGGCTCCTGGTATTTCGACGAATGCAATGGGACCAAGGGCCTGATCGGATGGATAAGCCCCCATCCGATCAGCCCTGGTCATTGGTCATACCCCTGGTCACACAGTGGATAAGTGTTGGTCCCATAGCCCTGCGCCTTGCCTTATTGAATATGTGTATACACATCGAGGGCTTAAATATATGCAGCCGTGTGGTGGTGTATGTGCACCGAACCAGGGTTTGGGGCTAGGCCCCATCCCTTTCCTCCATCTCCCAAAACTTAGTTTTAATTCAAATGTTTAATTTATCCCTTAGGTAGTAAGAACCACCATGGGCGGGCGGACTGGTAGCCTGGCCCTGCCAAGACTCTTCCCCATGCCCGAAGGTCACAGGTTAGTCTCCTGTGGAGTCCATATAACTTTTACAACAACAACCAATGAAGGGGTGCCACATGGTATCTTATGACTGGGCCACGTGGCACCATTACATTCACCCACCTAGTGACACTTGTCAAGCGATGATTTGACCACGTCTGCCATACCTGCCAAGTTAGCATGCCACTCCTATGCCACATCATTGTACGATAATATGCCATGTGTCACCTCTGGATGATTCCATGTCAGCATGATGACATCATCATGACATCACCTATCGTCCTACTAACATCAGCATTGACTTTGACTATTGACTTTTTGCATGTTTGGGAATTTGATCATAACGTGATAAATTCCGCATATGGTTTCTGTTTAAGAAAGTAAATATATGGACGGAATCAACGCGACAAGATGGACACAATGAAATTGGTTTCATCTGATTTCGAGAAATTTTATTTTTAAGCATTTTCTGGACCTGAGGATCCTCCTGGATCAATCCTCCCCAATTGGAAGCTTTTGGACCACCAAAAGTATGGTATCAGTTGGTAAATAAGTGAGGATATTGCACCCTCAATTTTCTGGTCTTAACCCACTTGGATTGACTTGTATTTGTGCCCTTCAATCCCACTCGAAGATACTCCACATCACCCCTACGAGAAGTACAAACTCTTTTGTCCAAAATGGTGTCATCCTGCAACTCATTCATATACTCTAGAGAAAAATATTCTATGGAAGGAATATGAACACTCTCTCCTTGATCCTCGATTATAGGAGGCTCATACAATCTCAAGTTTTCCACATTTACAAATGAATAAATTTGCATATATGGGGGTAATTCTAATCGGAAATCATTAGAACCAATTTTGTCTAAAATTTTGAAAGGACCGTAGCGAATTGGTTTTAGATTTTTACCTTCTCCTTGCAATATTTCCTTGTTGATGTATAACCAGACTTGATCTCCCACTTTGAACACATGATCAACTCTATGCATGTCATGTCTCGCCTTGTATTTGGCTTGGATTTTTTCCAACTGTTCATGTATTGCCTGATGAATCAACTGGATCCGTTCAATGACTTTGTATCCTTATCCACATCATGGTGTTTGTCTACTGCAATGTCTTTCCCAAAGAAAAAATCCAAAGGAGATTTTGGCAAGTATCCCAAACATGTTTTAAATGGATATCTTTGAGTAGAAGAATGTTTGGCTTGATTATATGCATGTTGCAGACAACACAAATGTTCATCTCAAATTTTAGGATGTTTGTTTCAGTATACCCAATGAAGATGCACTATTGTTATGTTCACCACCTTTGTCTACCCATCCATCTGTGAATGAAATGTTGTGCTCCTCTTTAGTCTGGTGTCCATAAGTTCTCACAAGCTTGACCAAAATCCCCCCATGAACCTGGAGTCTCGATCAGATACAATAGAAGTAGGTAACCCAAAATGAACCCATACATTTTCAAAGAACATTTGTGTTGTTTGTGTTCGATCATGTTGTCATTGATGCCAATGGTTTGATTGATTGATGTCAAGTGATTGATTGATGCCAAAGGATTAATTTATTGATTGATGATTAATGTAATGTAATATGTATTGTTCTTGATGAATATGGATCAATGATTTGTCATTGATACATGATGCATAGTTGATGTATATGATGCAGTGGTGGATTGATGCAAAAATGATTCATTATAGTCTTATCATGGTTGATAAGGTGCACAAATGGATGAACTCCAAAGTGGTCCCCTTATGGTGAAATCCCTCACGGGAAGACGCTTTGCGCATTGAGTTATCCTATAAGAATGGTTGGAGGACCCATACTTCTATGTGGAATAATGAGATGAAGATCAATGAATTTGTTGGTGAAACTATCCTAGATGGATAGTTCTTGTCATGCCATTTCCAGTGGTATGTGGAATGTCACATAACTCCTCACATTTTGAGAGTTATGGAATTACGAAGTTGGAGGACCCCCATATGAAGGCTTGAATCCCCCAAGGTCAAAGAAGTCAAGGTGAACTAAAAGAAGAAATCATCATTTAAATGATAAAGTAAAGTGACAAAGTCGAGGTGGATTATTTAAATAATAAAGAGAAGTGAAAAAATCAAGAAAGATTATTTAAATGATAAAGTATTGGAGAGCTTTCTATTAATGGAAAGTGGTTAACCCTAAAATAAGTAAAATAGGTTAAGTGACCTAGAAATGGGTTAAGTAACCTAAAAATGGGTTAAGTGACCTAGAGGATGAAAGTATAAATACAATAGCTATGGACTCTTGCAAATCATCCTTTTTGTGGATCAATGGAGAGCTTCTTGTGAGATTATCTTTTGGAGTATTGATGGAGAGCCTCTTGTGAGAGCATCTTTGATATGGATCTCTTGAGCATGATTGAAGATCTATTCTGAGAAAGAGAGCAGGAGGAGGATCTCATGGATGCATCAACGTTTCGGAAACATCAGAGATCTTGATAAAAAAAGTCTCGGAGCTTTAGAAAACCCTAGTTTTTGAGGTGTACGTGGGTTGTAATGGGCCAGGGTGTGTACATACACGGGCTGTATGAGGACAGGGCACATACAGTGATAAAATCATGGATATTTTTGTTTGAGCTGATGACTGCCTATTGAAGACTATGGCAAGTTCCAGATCTGAATTCTATGGGCTCATATATGCCACTAAGACACTGGTATGGCTACATTATTATCTTGATGAATACTATTGTTTGATGTGTTGTGAATGCTTAGGGAATTCTTGGTATGGCTTCTATGATGTGGTTTAGTTTGGTTGATTTGGTTGATGGAGTGAGAAGTACTCTTATGATTAAGTGGTGACATGATTTCTATGGTATACTAGTTGTTTATACATGATTGAGATGGCATTCATATTGATTTATTGTGAAGCATGAGTAGACTATTGGAAATCTTGGATGTGTTGTGATTGGATGGTGATCAGATTAGACAGTCAGAGAAAGAAGAGAATGATATATTGGTTGCAGAAGATATGATTTGATCTTGAAGGACAAACCCTAATAATTCAGAAGGTATACGCAGGCTTCTGTATACACTGGGCGCGTACACATGTGGGTTGTAGTGAGCCAGGGCACGTACACACGCAGGCTGCACTACTAACAGGTCGCATACCTGTTTACAGATTGATATCTGTTGAGGATTTTTTCCTCATCTCAGTTGGTGTTGAGTGTGTAAGTTGAGTCTTGCATTATAGGGCTGGTTCTCTTGTAGAGTTGTACTCTATTCAATTGTTGTTGAAAAACCCTCAGATTGTTGTCCATAATAAAAATAAAAATTTTACATGCATCTTTTGTTCTTTGTATTCCTTGTGGTTATGACTTGTTGATGATATATTGTTGATATATGTTCACATCTAACTGGTTATAAATGACAGCAATGAGTAATGAGTAAAATGTTGAATTCTAATTAATGAGTTTTGTGTAAGAGGGAAGTTTTGGGAAAAAGAGACCCAGACTCATTCACCCCCCCGCCCCTCTAAGTGTGGTAGGTGTGTCCAACAATTTGTTCAACTGTGACTTGATTTTTACAAGGAATTAGAATACACATGTTTTTGAACCTATCCACAACTACATACAAGTAATCATGACCTTTCCTAGACATAGGCAATCCCCCCACAAAATCCATAGATACACTTTCCCATGGTGTAGAAGGAATAGGAAGTGGAGTGTACAATCCTAGCTTTCTGTTACTTGGTTTTCTTATTGCACACACAGTACATCATTTTACATACTTGGACACAATTTCATGCATTCGAGGCCAATAACAAAACCTTTGTAACTAAGCAATTGTTTTGTCTACACCAAAATGTCCTGCTATAAGAGAAGTATGTGCCTCCCTGATTACATGGACTCTTTCACTTTCTAGAATACATAACTTGCCCAAATGATACAAAATTTTGTCTTTAATATGATAATACAATTCTTCTGGTCTTTTACCATGAATTAGAGTTGCATAGACTTCTTTAAAATATGTGTCCTCAACATATTGTTCAATGTAACTTTCATGAGTAATTGAATTGTGCTTAAGGATTGTAGAAATCATACTAGGAGGTCTTGATAACATATCAAAAATGTTATTATGAATTCCCTTCTTATATATGATGACCAAATAAAACTTTTGTAAAAACCCCATCCATCTAAAATGCCTTTATTGTTGTAGATTAGTTTGTGATTGTAGATATTGTAATGGTTGGTGATCAGTATGTATTATTGTTTCTTTTCCCATTAAGTAATGTTTCCACTTTTTAACACTTTGTACTAAAGCATACAATTATTTATCATAGGTTGGATAGTTAATTACTGTTATAGTGAAGGTCTCAGAATGATAGCATATGGGCTTTATGTGTTTCATCAGCACTTCCCCCATGGCATAGTCACTTGAATCAGTTTCAATTTCAATAGACTGTTGGAGATATGGAAATGCCAGAACAAGAGTCTTACTAATCTTTACTTTCAAAGTGTCAAAATCCTTTTGCTGATTTCCTCCCCACTGGAATCCCCTTTTCACACTTGTCAACGCATGTATAGGATTTGCAATTAGAGAGAAGTTGCAATAAACTTCATTCAATATTGTGTTGCCCCCATGAAGCTTCTTACTTCAGTTACATTTGTAGGATTTGTCCAATCAACTATAGAGGGATCAATCTTGAGTTCTCCACCCCCTACAATGTAGCCCAGATATACAAAAGATGTTTTTCCAAATTCACATTTTGACAACGTTACAAAAAGTTTCTCTCTCTGTAATACTAAAACTATATGCCTAACATGTTGGGCATGCTCTTCCCTGGTCCTACTAAAAATAAGAATATCATATAAGTATACTATTACAAAATCATCAATGAATGGCCTAAATACATCGTTCATTACCTGCATAAAAGTTGCAGGTGCATTAGTAAGCCCAAATGGCATCACTAACCATTCAAATAATCCTTGTTTTTTTTTTTTAAAGCATTTTTCCATATATAATGTTCAACAACTCTTATTTGATGATAACCACTTCTTAAGTCTAACTTAGTAAAATATACCGCATTTTTCAATTAATCTAATAAGTCATAAATGCGAGGAAGAGGGTAACATTTTTTTACCATGATCTTGTTCAAGGCTCAAAAGTCCACACACATGCGCCATGTGCCATCTTTATTTGGCACATGGATGATAGGTGACCCACATGAAGAAGCACTTGGTCTGACGATCCCTTGTCCAATCAACTCTTGTGCATGTTTATTTATCTCTGCATTTTCCAAAAATGATAACCTGTACATTCCAATATTAGGAAGAGGAACATCCTACTACAATTGTATCTCATGTTCAACTTGTCGTTTTGGAGGTAATCCTTTCGGGACTTGAAAAATATCATCATAGTCAGAAACAATTCTAAGTAAGTTATCTTTCAACTTTGTATCACAATCTTGGAAAGTATAAATTCCAACAATATCCTTAGCTTTTATGATCATTAGTAAACATTTTTTACTAACATTTACAATTCTCTTCATTTGCCCTGAGTTGATTAGTGGTAGATTCAATTTCTTCTGATGAGCCCTTACAAGATATTTTTTTCCATCTTTAGTTAATTGATACTTATTGTCTTCGCGATAGAATATTTCCTTTCTATCAAACAAATATGGAATCCCAAGTACAATACCACATATATCAAGTGGAACTGCATCTACCTCAACCTCATCTATAAATTGTGAAGTGATAGCAAACTTTAGAACACATTGCCTATTCACTTGCAACTGATTATCATTGTGAATCCATCCTAATGGATATGGTTTCTTATGAGGTTTAGTAGCTAATCCAAACTTTTTAACAATTGTCTCTGATATTAAGTTTACTTGTGAGCCACAGTCAAATAGAGTATCAATTTTTGTATGTTTGGAACTTACTTTTATGTGAAAAAGTTTTGTTTGTTTTATCTCATCAAATTCATTATCAACTTTTAAAGACTAGACTGAAGAAATTGTACTAGCTTCAGAATTTTTACCTTTGATTCCCATGACTATGACCTTGGTCTCATCTCCCAAATCAGACCCCAAGTCTGTTTGAGTTGTTGCAATAGTTTTTGGCTTCCCTTTATTTCCGAACTTTGCTGGTTTCAATTCTGGGTGAAGGATCCAACAACGATCCTCACTATGGACTTCTTTCTTACAATGAGTGCATGTAGGTTTTTCCTTCTTCATTGTATTAGACTGCTTCCCTTTAAACTTATATTTACCTTTTCCTTTGTATTTTCCTTCAGTAGATTTAAATGGTTTTACAAAATCAACATTTGCATTCTTGCGTCTAGATCCAATATGAGTCGCTTGCACACACACCTCATCTAAGCTAGTTGGATTAAACATAAGAATGGTATGTCGTAAATAGCTATGCAAACCACCTATGTACTTAAGCAATGTCTCTTGAGTATCAAATGGTATTCCCAACAATAAATCTATTTTCCGAAACTCTTGTGTATAACTTTGAACAATATGTCCTTTTAATTGTCTAAAGTTCTGCAATGACATAATAGCTTGTTGCATATAAGATAGAGGATAAAATTTCTTTCATAATGCAGATGTTAAATCAAGCCATGAAGAGAGTGTCTTACCGAACTTTTTAAGATCTTTTTTTGTCCTGCTTTCCCACCACACAAGGGTGGTTCCTCCCATCTTGAGAATAGAAAGTTGGATCACAGTCTCCTCATCTATGATTTTTTGTATCCTGCAATATACCTCAATTTGTCTTATCCAATTATCTAACTTTTCCACATTTAGTACCCCATCATACAAAGGTAACTCAAACTTAACATCAAGATTTAACAAAGTCATGTTAGACTTATGTGTATGTGTATTCTTTTGTATAGTATATGTCATAGAATGAGAACTAGCATTTGAAGTAGAACTTGAAGAAGAAGGAGAAGAAGGTGGTGAGGGAGGAGGCTTTGAAGATTATCCTTTCTCTTCACTTTTCTCCTTCGTAAAAGGTTCTCCTAGAACAAGTTTCTTTCTCTCCAAAAAATCATCATATAATACTTTGACCATTTCTGACATGGAGAAAAATGTTTTTTTGAACTCTCTAGTTCGTGGAGAAGTTTCTCCTTATGTCACCATTCTTTTCTTCCTCAACACTCGTTCTATTTTTTAAATTAATTCAGCCAATGATCCTTCTCCTCTTCAAGATTTGGATCTTGTGAGCCTCCAATCCTGCACTTGTTAGACCTTCCAATACAACCAAAGCTTTGATACCAAAATACTTGATCCAAAAATGAAAGGTATTATAAACAAATTGACATTAACTTGATTCTCATGAATAATTAAAGAGTTCAACCATCATTAATCATGCTGCAAATAAGAGAAGATAATGACAATAAGAAAGAGAAATATACACAAAGAACTTGTTAACGGAGTTCACCAATGTGTGGCTACGTCTCCGGGTCCACTTCCAAGTGGAGGACCACTTTATTGATATTTAATTCTCAAGTTATCTTTACAATTGTTCTTTGTTGTTACAAACAAGCTTATGATATGGTGTACAAGACCTCCTTCTATAGATGCACACATGCCTCAACTATCTCCTCTCAAAACATGACTCAATGCCCCTCAAAACATGAGAAACGGGTCATTAGCTCAAGTTGTTCTCACATTCCCCTGCAATAAAAAATTACCCTCACAAGCTCAAAGGGCTTGGTTTATTAGTTTTTAGGCTCAGTTATGGAAGCCCAACTTCCCACAAAGACTTGGCCTCTTTTTGGGGTCAAATAACCCTCCAAATGGCCAAGAAATCTCCAAAAAGGCCCAATCTGGGAAAAAACTATATTAAAAAATCCACTCTGATATAAAAATCAATTTAAGCCCCCTAAGGCTGGGTGTGCGCCCCTTTTGTAGAGTTGTATGGGCCATATGGCCAAGCACCAGCCCAAAAGGGTGCTATGGGTTGGCCCCTCCTCCGTTGGCTCCTATTATTTCAATGAATGCAATGGGACCGAGGGCCTGATCGGACGGATAAGCTCCCCATCGATCGGCCCTGGCCGTTGGTCATACCCCCAGTCACGCGGTGGATGAGTGTTGGTCATGTGGCCCTGCACCTTGCCTTATCGCATATGTGTATATTCATCGGGGGATTAAATATATGCATTCATGTGGTGGTGTATGTGCACCGAATCGAGGGTTGGGGCTAGGCCCCAATCCTTTCCTCCCCCGCCCAAAACTCAAATTTAATTCAAATGTTTAATTTAGCCCTTAGGTAGTAAGAACCATCATGGGCGGGCGAGCTGGTAGCCTGTCCCTGCCAAGACTCTTCCCCACGCCCGGAGGTCATGGGTTCAACTCCTATTGAGTCCATATAACTTTTACAAAAACAACCAATGAAGGGGTGCCATGTGGCACCATTACATTCACCTACCTGGTGACACTTGTCAAGCGATGATTCGACCACGTCTGCCACACCTGCCCAGTCAACATGGCACTCCTCTACCACGTCACGGTATGTTTAGCTGTCACATATCACCTCTGAATGATTCCACATCAACATGATGATATCATCATGACATCATGTTGACCTCACCTGTCGTCCTGCTGACGTCAGTGTTGACTTTGACTGTTGACTTTTTCCCTATTTGGGAATTTGATCAGAACGCAATAACTTTTGCATATGGTGTCTGTTTGAGAAAGTAAATATATTGTTGGAATCAACATGATGAGACAGACGCAATGAAACTAGTTTCGTCCGATTCTGAGAAATTTTATTTTTGAGCATTTTCTGGACCTGAGGATCCTCCTGGATCAAAAGGTTTAGATCATTGGAGGATTATTGCACATTCTTTCCTAATTTCTTCATTTTCGTGAGGGAGAAGGTGGTGGGTAATGGATTCTATGGAACAAATAATATCTTCTATGGGGATACATTTTGGAGCTAGGTCAAAATTGAAACCTTTTTCTAGAAGTTGGATGGTGGGAAGGTCCAACTTGAGAGAGGAAATATTTAGGACGGTGGAAGGACTAGAGTTGGTAGAGGGGGGGGGGGCATGGAGGAACAAAAGTTAGAAGGGATATCCTCAAAGGGTAAAGAGTTGCTCATATTATTGGAACAAGAGGTGCACTCATATTTAGGTTTAGGGGATGGTTTAGGGTTGGTAAAAGAAGTAGACAAGGATAAGGGGGAGTCAACCATATTACAACTCAAATAAATATTAGAGTTGTCAATGTGAAGAGTGTTGGGAGAGGTGAAATGGTTGGTATCGAGCATCAGGATTGGGTTGCAGTGCTGAGGAAAGGGATTGGATATAAAACTGTTGGTGATATCATTGTTAGTTTTGAAGAGAAGATTCAGGGATCCCGTGGTTAGATTAGAGTAGGTAGGTGATGGCTCAACATCTACATGCTCATCATCAACATAATAATCATCTTACAAATCATATTTGGAGCTCATATATGAATCATGATCTAAGTGAGTGGACTCATCATCACTAATGTTTGGTTCATGCGGTGGTACCGAGGTCTCTACATATGGCTCCAATGGTGCATGGAAGGGACTCTCCTAAAAAATCCAAGCTAAAAAGTGTTTAAGTTTTATTTATACAACTAGCAGTTACAATTCTTCTTTTTTATTATAATCATTTATCACATTAGTTGCATAAATAAGATCACTGAAAGAGAGGCAATCACAGAAACAATAGAGAAACACCGATTATCCTAGGAAACCCTCATGGGGGAGAAAACCCAACAAAAACTTCCTCAATATAGATAGACCAAAGACCGAACATAAGATCCTCCTCTACTCCTTCACTAGGAAGAGTAGCACACCACTTAACTAAGAAATACCAAGACACAGACCAGGAACCCTCCTTGACATGACACTTAGTTGTAGTAGAAGTTCCTCCAAGACTTGTGCACTTCTTCATAATTGCACAGCTAGTGTGGTGTGTGTAAAAACGAGACACCATCCTCACATATAAATACAAGTTGTGAGGTGGCGCTAGAGTTGTGACTCTTCATTTGGTGGAGATGACTTCTCCTAGAAGTGGCTAAAACCACTTTACAATTACTAGGGGATAACTTTACAAATACCACCATACAAATACATGTTGACCAATCCACAAAAGGGGATTTGATCTTATACAAAACATGACTTGATAAATCCACAAAAGGGGACTTTATCTATACAACAATGACTCAAATATAAGTAGAGTATTATTCAAAGTTACAATAATTCAACAAAAGAACATCAAAATTGTGTTCAAACCCTATAAAACCCTTAAACAACTCTTTAGAACTACAAAAGACAAATCTGACCCGATGTTGGGCCTAGGACTTTACCAAATCCCTTGCTCATGTGGAAAATCTTATATAGGACAAACTAATAGATATTTTAAATCCTAACTCAAAGAACATATAGTTGATATGAACCACAACCGAACCACCAAATCAGCTATCGTCGAACACTCCTTCAACTCTGAACATCTCATTTGCTTTGACTAAAGTAAGATTTTAACCTTAACCTCTTTCTACTCCACTCGGCTTATTTGGGAAGCTCTATAAATAGAAAAACATCATAATAATTTTAATTGTGAAGATGGCTACAAACTTAGCCAATCTTCGAAACCAACAATTCATCGCCTTGATCAGTAAGCAGTTTCCTTTCTCGTACCTCCATTCAACCCCATTCCCCATTCTATTATTTATACTTCATGTTTCCTAACATTCTCTTGGATTCTTTCGTCTCAGTTTTCTCACCACGTGAAAGCCTTCTCTTCTCTCTTCAATTACTCTAGGTTTTTTCAATTTTTTTTTCCTAATTATATCGTTCTCTTAATTTAATTTTTTTTTTACCTTTATTGTATTTCATAAGCATAGTATTAGCTTAACTCTATTTTCCTCTTTCCTCAATTACATTAATATCATTAGAGTCCTCATTGGTTATTTTACATTATAATATATAATATTATTTTCATATCTTTTTAATTTGCCTTATCCAATCTTGTCTAGCCATCTCCTGGATTATTCCTTCACACTAAAAACCTCCTCTTCCCTCTTCAGTTGATCTAAACGTATACATTATTCCTATTTTTTTTACTTTGTTCATGCATTTTATTTCTTTTTCATTACCTTCAACTAAATAATTTTATATTAATATATTATAATATAATATTATCTTCCTACCTCAATTATCTTCATGTTAGTCAATATTTCATTATTATCTTGTAATAATATATATTCTTCACAATACTTCCACCCTAGTATGATTAATCCAAGCTCTCCATTACTTCTTTATCTCTAATATTTTAAATATTATTTTTATATTTATTCCATCTCCTCTTTTATAATACCTTTCATTCTTAACTATTAACTTAGTTTCTTGATTTATTTGTTCCAATAATTAATATTTATTAATCTTCGAGGCCATCTTAGTATTTATTTAAATTCAACAAACATCTTGACTTTGTTATTTAACTCTTTACCTAATTCTTACTCAATGGTCACATTCCTTTCCAGTTCTTTAAATATAAAACCTAGGCACTTGTTTCCTCCATATGATGTTTTTGTCCCTGATGATGGGTGGAGTGTCCACTTGGAACGTTGGACATTTCGAAAACCATGGACAAAGTGCTCATCCATAAATACATTTTAAATTATGTCTAGTTGTGAAAAATTGCACTCTCGGCATTCTTCACATCCATCTGGTGAACTTCCCACCTCGTGGTTGTCGTAATGGAAAGGAACAATCAGATGGAGTCCATATTTTCTATGGGAGAAAAGGTCTCTTCATATCCTATCCCATGGATCTGCTGAAATATTTTGGCAACCAATCTTTCCTTATACCCACTCACATGTCTGAATATTTCCTTCTTGGTCCTATAGACCCATATGTGTTTGAAAATATTCCTATCTGAAGGAAGCGAAACTAGATCCCAAGTCTGGTTCTTGAGGAGAAAGTTGTACTCCTCCTGCATAGAGGATTCCTAGAATGGATTCCCTACAACCTTTGCATTGGTTTGTGGGTTTGAAGATAGAACCATATAGAAATGCATGGGAATCAATGTTTCAGTAGCTATGAGTGCATGGAGAGGATCCTCAAACTGAGGCCTCATCCTCCTCTAATCTGCTGGATCCCCCACAAGATCTCTTGTTGCATGTAGGGTGGTTTGTGTCCACTTGGGCATCTGTGGTGGCTCAACATCTGCATGCTCATCATCTTCCAAATCATATTTGAAGCTCCGATATGAACTATGATCTGAGTGAGTGGAGTCATCATCATTGAAGTCTGGTTCATGTAGTGGTACCAAGGTCTCTGTGTGTGGCTCCAATGGTGCATGCAAGGGACTCTCCTCAAACCGAACTCTGCACTCAATGATGATATTTTCCATAGAGGGATAAAGTAACCTATAACCCTTCACATCATATCCCACGAAAATTTACGCAGTACTCTGTGAATCTAATTCTTTCCTCTTTTTAGAGGGTACGTGGGCCCATGCACGTGATCCAAATATTTGAAAGTGGGTGACTTCCGGTTTGCTTCCGCTCCATGTCTCATAGGGAGACTTTTCCTTGATATATTTGTGAGGAGATATGTTCTGAATGTGGTTGGCACAGTTAAGTGTCTCAGCTCAAATATTTGGCAGTAGAGATATTGCATGAAACATGCAAGTGACCATCATCTTGATGAATCTGTTCTTCATCTTGACTACTCCATTCTATTGTGGAGTGTAAGGTAGTATGTGTTGCAGTTTTATTCTTTCCTTTGAGAAAATATGTTGGACATATTGGTTCACATATTTCCCCCCCATTGTATGTGTTAGGACCCTATAATGTACCTTTTTTCTCATGCTTTTTGCTATCATTACACCCTTTTCCCACTCTTATTTAATCCCACATTATCACCTTAATCTATTTTTCCAAAGGTATATAACGTTTCTTCTCTTTGCTATATGTTTAATTTGTTTTACATGTAATTTTACATTACTCTCATACTTAGCCATTAATCAGAACTATATAGTTGCTGAAATAGTTTGAAGACTACAGTTAATATATCGTCACTGCTTGAAGACCATGTTGCTAAAACAGTTAAACAGTACGCAGATCCCGTTGTTGAAACAGTCTGTGACTTGTGATGCTGAAACAACATTTCACATACAGCAGTAACAAGAAGGAGTTGTTACACTGTCCGCAACAGTTATACCTCAAGCCAACACCATTACAACCACTATAACAACATTTTGCTACGGAAGATCAAAATATCCTATTCCAGCATAGAAGATTAGATTAGACTAAGAATATGATTTGTATGTACACATGTAATTTTATGCTTAATTGTATTAAGAGGATTCTCCTCTTTAAATAGGGGAGAAGTCAACATTAAAAGGGAGATTACAAAAGGCTTAGCTAGAAAGGAATTACAGAGAAGGAGCATGTTCACTTTGGATATTGTAACTCGTCACATTTGACAGATGAATAAAAGATCATTCTGAGCATTTCTTCTTAGTTCCTTTCATTTTTGGGGAATCTTGTGAGAAGGAGAGGGCCCACCTTCTTCACAAGATTCACCCATTAGTTTCTGTAGTGTGTTAGTATTTTTTTTATCTATACCTTGTTAAAAATCTGTTTTGCTGAAACTCTATTTCCACTGATTGTTACATCATTTTCATACAATTCATTCCTAGGTAATTGTTAATCATTTTGATTGGTAATTCCGTTTGTAGAATGAGTTTATGAAAGTGTGATAGTCAGAGACAGGTGCTGAAGATTCCTCCTTTGGGGAATAGGGTCTTGTTCTCTGTTACAGAATAGTTAGTCTTCGGTAATTATTAATCATTTTGATTGGTAATTCTGTTTGCAGAATGAGTTTATGAAAGTGTGATAGTCAAAGACAGGTGCTGAAGATTCCTACTTTGGGGAATAGGATCATGTTCTCTGTTACAGAATAGTTAGTCTTCTTTGTAGTATGTTGAAAGGTTCCTTTTTCCTAGGTTGTTGTTTCTTAATGTAATCCAGGATTCTTCTGATAATTATTTCCTTTTGAATCTTAAAACTCTGCAATAGATAGATTGCTTTTACTGTAATTCAGAGTAGAACTTCAGTATGTTCAAAGAAAGGTGTGATTAGTGTAACTTTTACTTCAACTTTGGATTTCTTTTGAGATTGAGCATATACAATGTGTGATTGCCTTTGAAATAAACAGACTTCCCTGGGTTGACAATTTATGTAACGCTTGATTGTTTTAACTAATAAGCAATTATAGTGACCAATAGTATGTGCGAAGGATTTTGATCTTTCTCTTGGACTGAGTCTCTACATGTTCTTTGAAGCCTTTGAGATGCTAAAAAACCTTGGACTTCTTCCTAAGAAAATAAACCCAAGTGTATCGTGAGAAATTATCAAAAAATCTAAGCACATACCTTGCTTTGTTGATGGATGGATGAGGAAAGGGTACCATAAGATCACTATGGATAAGATCCAAAGGTGAGGAGGCCCTCTAGGACTTCCATTTCTCAAACTTCTCCTAGGATTTTTGCTAAGAATTCATCCTTGACAAAGTCCTTTGGAAAAATGTGTGATGGGAAAGTCAGTGACCATTTCTTGTTTTCATAATTGCTGCATGTATTTGAAGTTTAGATGGCCGAATATATCATTCCATAATCTACCAGTATCATCAATATGCTTTAGTAGTAAAGAAGAATTATATTTAGAAATGAACTTATTGAAAGTATATAAATGAGATAGGTGGTTTACCTCACCAACAAAAATTATAGAGTTATCATGCATATAAATTATGGTTACAGAATCAAGTGTAAACTCCAACCTTTTCCCTATACCAGAATATGATATCTCATAAATAGAGAGTAGATTCACTGAGAGTTTTGGAACATGAAAGATGTTCTCAAAACTTCTGTGTGCAAGTTCTACTCTCCCTTGGCCAATGACATCAACTGGGGTATCATCTCCCATGAGGATGGGAGGACCCATGCATGCAAAAATAGAAGATAAAACATTCTTTGTTGTTGTCATAGGGTGGGATGCACTTGAGTCTAATATGCATGCATCATGAGAAGAGTTAATGGAAATCAATGCATGAGAGTTACTTTGTTTGGCTTGATCTTCCGAGTTATTCTTGGAAACTTCAGGAATTTGATGCCCAAGGTTGTTCTTCTGAAGAATCTACACCATCAGATCAATTTGTTTCTTCATGCATGCATAATCAAGATGATAACCGCTGTTGCAGTAATTGCATTTGTTCTTCCCTTTATTTTCTTTTCCACCTTTGGAGCCTAACAAATCATCAAAGGGTTTAAAGTACCCTTCCTTCTTTGGCTCTGCATGTGCCTTTCCATTTTTCTTGGTATTCATATTGCATGCGTTGTTACTCTCATGGACAACAAGTGCATGTGTATGAGATCCCTTGATTATCCCCATATTAATGAGCTTGTCTTGCTCATGTGCGAGGGCTTCAATAAACTGATCTAATGTCGGCATATTCCAAGTTGATCCCGAAGTGAATATGTTTTTATGGAAAGATGAGATGAAAACAACATAATCCGAACCAAGTTTTACCAGAATAGAAAGGATCAACTGGGTTTATTGAGTTTCTTTGTCAACATAGAATTCCTTTAGATGAAGGAGGAGGGACTTGAACTTCGTAAATAAGTCCTAGATGTTATCAAAATTCCTCGGATCTAAGGAATACAACTCGACCTTGATCATATGGACTTTCATTTTGTCATTTTTTCCAAAGAGATCCTCCAACTTTGTCCAAATCCCATCTGGTCTGGTACAAGCTTCAATGTGAAACAAAAGCTCAGGGGACATAGACACACAAAGGAGGTCATAGGCCTCATCCATGCGGTTGAGATACATGTTCTTCTCAATAACAAAATTTAGCTCAATCTCTGTTGCCATAGTAATCTGGTACAAGCCTCTACATCTTAGTTTATGCATAATTTTTAGCTTCCACTCGAAGTAGTTATTAGGTGTGAGAAGTATTTCTAGCGAGTAATCCATCTTTTCTAACTACATATTCCTTTTGTACCTACAGATAGAAATGATTATGTGCTTTCTCCTAGCAATCAAGGCTCTAATACCATGTGAAGTTTTCACAGTTAACCTAGCTAGTAGAAAATGAACACACAAATCTTGCGAGAGAGAAGAGAAGAGAGTATAATGAAATAATTGTATTAACTATTGATTAAAATGGTAAAATACACATGATATACTCTACATGGCTAAGTGAAGTCACCATAGTAGTGATATAGAGATATCTATACAATCATTGACATAAACTGAAGTAATCTTCCACCTAGTCCTAGTTAATTGATTCATGCAATAATCAGTTAACTAAGTCACACATGTGGAAGTGAGAGAAACACATGTAATCACAAGATATGTGCCCTCTTGGCCACATGCATGAGATATGCGCACTCCCAGTGAGGAAATCTAGGTGAGCATGCAATTGTTGGTGATGAAACCGAGGTTGTCATGCATGAGTGAGTTCCACTATTTCAACCGAGGTGTAACTGACTCTAAACTGAAGAGGGAAGGCACCCTAATTTGTCAGAAAATATTCTCAAGAGAGAATATTCTCATCTATGGAAGCGCCCTCAACATTGGACTATCAACCTTAGGAAAATAATTGCCTACGTTAGTGTGTAATATCTCCAACAAAAAAAACATGAACTAGATCCTAAAGATTTTGAAAGGATTGAGAAAATTCTTACATAACTCAAGAGTTATAATGAGAAACTAAAGAAATTATAACAAAGAAACAAAATTACATTTAAAAAAAATAGATTTGAGGCGAACCTGAATTGTCATTAGCATTGGTAGGTTGCAAAGAAAACAAATAGGTTTGGAAACATGTTGGGCACCTGTTCTTGACTAGATCGCTTGACAAAGCGTTGAATAAAACATCCGAGCTTCGAGAGAGGGTAGTCTGGTGGTGAAGCTACTCTGTGGCATCCCGTATCATTTCAAAAATTAGTTGCAAATGATCCTTTGAGAAGCGCCATGTGTTGGGCGATGTTGGGGCTAATGCTAGTGGTGGTTGAGAATTGCCAACAAGTGGAGCCTCTTCTTCCTTCTCCAATGTAGGAATTTCTTCTTCGATGGGGCAACCACCCGAATCTGGAGTAAAATCACCTTCCCGGGAATGATGACCAGAAGTGAGGGGCGGAGTTAAAACATCAGAGGCAGAGAAGAGGAAGAGTTTGTATGTTCTAGAGGAGGATTATGAGGGACCTCTTCCTCAACATAATCCATGGGTTGGTCGTCATATAACCAATTTTAGGAAGATCATGGTGAAATGTGCAAAGGAGGGCCAACAGGATGGACTTCAGAAATGGGGAGTGGAATTGGTTTGATGGAAGGTCCAGGACGATGATGTCGAGCAATGAAGTTGTAGTAGGTCGGTCCTCTCTTGGGCTTTCCCCTTTCTCTAGGCATTGGGAAATTTGGGGTAGAGAAGGAAATTGGGAGGAGGAGAGGATTCCCAGAGGAAGAAAAATCAGAGTGGGAGGGATAAAATTGAGTCTGGACTTGGATAAAAACCAAAACAATGAGACAATTTTCAATGCCAACCTTCATATTTGCAATCGAATTCATAGAGGAGTGTTCCATTAAGGTCGAGTTGACAGTATGAAGATGTTTTGTACTAGGACTGGAAGAATCCATCTCATGCTTTGAGTGCACCATTAACTCTATCTTCCCACACAGGCACGCCACCATTCTCGTCTAGTGCAGGCTACTCATGCAGAAGGGATTGAGGGGGAGTTTGGTGGCTGGGGGTATTAACTTCCAAGATTGCATAGTTTCCAAATGTCACCCCATCCAGGGAATATATAGTTTCCAAATGGCCAAAATCCAACCAAATGACCTGTATTCATGGGCTAGGTAGTAGTGTTGTAAATTATGTGATATCTGATATCCCCGTTTCTAACCAAATAACAACTTCTGACCTTTTAAATGACCATGAGCCTGATTCTGATCATAAACCTTTAACCCTAACTCTAAAATTTTCCATACATAGGAGTACCATTGAAGAGAATTATGATAATCAAAGGAATTTGTGCTTTGACAAAAGTAAAGTTGACATTTTCTTAAAGTATTTAAATAGTAAATTAAAACTCCTAACTTATAAGGAGCAAATTGAAGAACTCTATCATAATTTTACAACTACCCTTTCCACTTCCATTAACAAGTTCTCTTTCGAGGTGTCCCATAAAAAGAATAATAGAACAACCAACCCTTGGTATGATAAAGAATGTAAAATTGCTAGGAAATTCATTAGGGATGCTTCTAATGAGCCCTTAAAACTTGATAATATCAATATGTACAAAGCCCTAATTAAAAGAAAAAAAAGATACTATATCAATAAGAGACAAGAGCAACTTTCACAATTATACATGTTGGATCCTAAGAAGTTCTGGAGCCAAACTCTAAAATGCAATACTAAAGAAAATAATAGGATTCCCTTAACGAACTGGAATTCCTACCTTAAAAGTATTTGCGAGTTCCCTAATGCCATGGAAACCATTCCTATTGTCCCTACAAAGGAATAAGTTTTTTCTTTATATGACATAGAGTTCGGCGTTAAGCGGCTCGCAAATGGGAAAGCTAAGGACATTGAAGGCTACCAAGCTGAAATTTTTAAAATCGGAGGGCCAATCCTTATCCCTCACATACAGAAGCTCTTCAATTTAGCAGTCAAGCAGGACTTCCCTAAACCCTGGATGCAAAGCCTCATTGTTCCTATTTTTAAAAATGGGGATAAAAACATTCCCTCTCATTATAGGACCATTATGATTAGCCCAATTTTAGCCAAGTTTTATGGAATCATTTTGGAAAAGAAGATTAGCATTTGGATAGAAAGTCACAGTAAAAGAGCTAAAGGCTAGGTCAGGTTTAGGAGATATCATTCAACTGTGGACCATCTTGTTACCTTTAGGATCATTGCAGAGGAGTTCCGCAATACTAAAACCAATCTTTTTTGTTGTTTTGTTGACTTTAGGAAAGCTTTTGACATGGTTCCTAGGAAAAACC